>LOJH01051034.1:0-12577 GCA_001685095.1 Ellobius talpinus
GGGAGGAGGGGAGGAGGTGGAAATTTTTAATAATAATATTAAAAAAATAAAAAACTTTATTGGTAAGTCGAATATTTTATTTCAAGAGCAAAAACGAAATTTATGACTGGTCTACTGATCTGAGTAGGCATTCTTCAGAAGACATATAAAGTGCCAATGGCTATGTGAAAAAGTCCTGAAAATCATGAAATATCTGGGAAACAAAGATAACAAATGCTAGTATGGGTGTGACAAAGGGAAGTGTGTGTGTGTTATGGTGCTGTGTGTGCATGTGTGGCTGTGTGTGTATTTGTGGTGTGTGTATATTTGTAGTGTGTGTATATGAGTGGTGTGTGTGTGTGGTGTGTGTGTGTAGTATGTGTGTGGTGTGGGAGTGTGGTGTGGTGTTTGTGTGTACGTATTTGTGGTTTTGTGGTGTGTGTGTAGTTTTGTGTGTGTGTTATGGTGGTTGTGTGTTTGTGGTGTGTGTGGTTTATGAGTGTATTTGTGGTGTGTTTTGTGTGTGTTGAGTGCATGTGTGTGGTGTGTGATGTACATGTGTTATGCACTTGTTTTTATGTGTGCATATGTGATTTATATATGCACACACCTATGTGTGCTCATGTGGAGACCAGGGGTTCAAACCAGGACTTATTTTCTATTACTCTCCAAATGATTTCTTTCTTTTTATTTTTTTTTAATAACAGGGTCTCTCACTGCACCTGAAGCTCACATTTCTTTTAAAATGGCTAGCCAGTGAGCCCCTGGATCTGCCTGTTTCCCACACCAACACTGAAGTTACAGATAGATGCCACCACTTCTGGCTTCTCCATTGGTGCGTCCACTCCAAATTCAGGTCCTCATACTTTGGCAACAAGTACTTTACCCACTGAGCCATTTCCTCAGCCCCAGAGAAGGGAAAGTCTTACATATTGTTAATGACAGTGTAAGTTATTACAGCCATTACAGAAAACTGTATGCAGGTTTTTCTAAACAGAACAGTTATATGAGCTGGCAATCCCACTCTGGGCATGTTTATCCAAAAGAAGTAGTCACTGGGCAGAAAAAAACACCACCTGTGTCTTCATGATTCACAATAGTCAGGATATGGACTCAACCTTATGTCAATATAAATATCAACAAGATGATAAAGAAATCAGGGTACATATTCATGATGTAATACTATCTAGCCATTGAAATGCAAAAAACTCTGACATTTGGTAGATTTAGAGATCATATGTGAAATGAAGTGAGCCAGGCATCCAAAGACAAACACTGCATCAGTACATAATCTCATTCATGTGTGTGGGATCTAAAAGGGCTGATCTTCCAAAACTCTATAATAGAGTACTGGTTAACAGAGACTAGAGAGAAAGGGGGATAGGCAAATTGTCCCAATGTGTGCAGTGGAGAGAAATCAGCCATGGTGTTCTAAGGCTCCGTAGAGCAAGCATTCTGTACCACATGATGATAGTTCCAAGGAGTTTAGGATGTTCTCACATTTAAAAAAAGAAAGAAATCAATGTTTAAGATGTCATACAGGCTAATTGCTCTGAGATGAACATTGAGCTACATATGTACATGGACCAAAACATTGCTTTGTACATCATAAATAAGCATAAAGATGATCATGTCCATCAAAAAAGTAAAATCAAGCATGATAGCACGTGTCTGCAATGTCAGAACTTGGGAGGCTGAGGGAGAAGGATTACCATGAATTCAAGGCCAGCCTGAACTACGGAGAAAGACCTTTATCAAAAAAGAAAGAAAGAAAAGAAGAAAGAAATAAAAGGAGGTAAGTAAAATATCTGATAGCAAGTCACCAAAATGAGGGATATTATATACACTCTATAGCTAGAAAAATATACACAAAAATAGAGAGGTGGGAAGATCTGCAGTGTAGAACTTGGTCCAGGAAGGGTTGGANCGGGGATATCAAAGGATAATTAGATGGAGGAGGTGGGCAGGACAGAGAGACTTGGGATGACCTTCGTTTTCAGGGTCAGGCAGCCGGCTGGGATGCTTTCTGAATAAAAGCATTTAAGATGTCAGAGGCTTTTCTGTTCAAAGGCAGAACACAGAGAGAGGTTCAGTGCTTCCCAGGCTTCTGAAATGACAGCATCTGGATCCATGACTGAAACCTATGTCAAGAACTACTTCATAATGGATTGGAATTTGAAGTGCCAATAATAAGATGAAACATTTTTTTCATATCTGACAAGCGTATGTCAGAACAATAGTCCTGAAGGGAAGCCGGCGAGAGTTGACGGCTAATCTCTCACAGGCTCATTACAGCCATGCAAGTTTTTCTCCATAACATTTCCTCGTCATGTGCCATACCTATTTCATGGTAGTGGCACTTAGATGGTTACATCAACTTGCCTCTTCCTTGCAAGAAGGTGTTATGTCTGCCATCTGCATTCCCCATAGATACGCAGGCAGCAAATGCCTTTAGTGTTGTTGGGGATGACGGATTATTTCCAAGGATGTTTACATTACAGAGAAGTTTAAGGGCTGCTCTAGAAAACAAAGACACTGTAATTTTACATGGATTCCCATTGTCTGGTTTTGATTTTATTAAGCAGTTCACAAAGTGGAATGGTCAGGAAGAGGCAGATTTTCAAAACGATTTTCTTGACTATTTCTAAATTACCTATGATGAGGCCCAAGACAATTTCCCATAAAACACTTCATAACCCTCAAGCGCATTTCATTATGCTTTAAGAATTTTGTTCACTTAATAGCTATAACATAAAAGATACATGGTGGGCATTATTTGAAAGAAAGAATGATATCACAGAAAGGAAGATTCAGGACCCACATGTTCAGCTGTGACATCCTCAAAATAAAGACTTCCATCTGAAATATCACTCATCATTGGCAAGGGATGAAGAAATACATTATTGTAACCAGTGAAATAAATGATAATAAACTATTTCCCCTATGGAGTTACTGGGGAAAATGATGAAGTAATGTATCTGAATGAGTTTGAAAGTTGAGAAAATTATGACATTTTAGATAATAAATTTATATAAAGGGTATGATTTCATCATTTGTCAATATTAAATACTTGCTCACAAGGAAAGAGTGACCACTCTGGTGACCCCTAGTAAGAGGTGGATCTGTAGACATGTAGGGAAGGTGAGCTACGGGCAAATATTTATTAATTCACAATTAGAGTGGCAGTGGGAAATGTGTTCATGGGGCTGCACGGAGCAGGGAGGGCTCACTTCAAGGACAGTGGCATGAATGCACAGAGCCACAGAAATCTTTACACGTGCAGAGACACTGACATACCAAGAGATTTATTATGAAATTAAGTCACCTGGTTATGGCGGCCAAGAGTCCCCAAGACAATCCTTCAGCTGTCCCTGAGTTAATCCTGGTTCCTGGAATACTTACTAGCTTAAATGGAAGGTGTGAGTTATTGGTTTCAAAGAAATTGCTTTAGTCAAATAAAGTACATCCTAGGCTAAAAGTTTCTGTCTCCTGTCTTTGTTTTTCATTACATTTATTTGTATGTGTATGCCCAGGTACCTGTGTCATGGCATACACGAAGAAGTCAGAGGACAGCTTTGTCCAAGCTGGTCTTCTTTCATTATGTAAGGCTGTGGGTGAAACTTGGATGGCCAGCCTCAATCATCAGTTTGGCAGCAAACACCTTTACTGAACACTGAGACGTCTCACTGGCCCCAGGGCTCTTTCCTATAATACAGCTGGCTTGACCCACAAAGGCTAATTGCAACCACTGGGAGGGAGGAGAAAAGATGGGATCCCTACATTCACATGGGTCAGAACTGGGACAAAGTAGGAGGAGATATGAAATTTGAACACTTTCCACAGAGGTATGTGATCACCCAGCAACTGTAACGATGAGGAGAATATTCTAAGCTTTCACAAGAAATACTAATCTGGCTTTGAGCCCCTTCATCTCACTCTGGCCTCTGAGCCTTGGATCCCCATTTTCATTCATCTGGTAATGATGAAGTGTTTCCAACTCCCTGGAAACAACTGAACAGCCCCAGATGTTTCTCTCTGACTGTCCTGGAGTCATAGCAGAATTTCCAGCCTGCCTCTCTGTGTGGTTTCCAGCCCACAGGTTTCCTCTAGCTTGATGGTAGATGTCTCCAAACCAAGGATTAACTCAGCTTGTTTTCATTTCCAATCTGAGATTTGATCCTCTAATTTTAACACTTCGAAATTGTCTTGGGAAGCTCAGATAGCATTCCCATCTTAAAGCTCCGCTATGAAGGATACGGCTCATTATGCCAACAGGTGCTCCGTGATGGCAAGGTAGAGATTGCTGTCCTACTTGAAAAAGAAAGACAAAAGACGCTAAACACCAGGCTTTGTGCATGACGCCTTCTCCATCTGGAAAAGTTTATTTAAAAGGAAGAACTCAGTCACAACTGCATGTCAGTGGAGGACCATCTAGCTGAAAACTCTATCTATAAAAGAAAACTGTAGAACTGTTCGTGGGAGATAAAAGAGTTACTGAAATCATTTGCATAAATAACACTCTACCTTCCTCCTTTATATTTCAACAGCCTCTAGGCAAAAGCTGTTGTCTTCCCAAATCTATAAGGCAGGCTACACAGCCTACGTACAATGATTAAAGGCAGTAATCATATATCTGTAGACTCTCTCTCCCCACACACGTATATACACTTGTGCGTGTGTGCACATGCACACACATATATATGTGAACAGTAGACCCACAAATATTTACATTAAAACATTTTAAATTGCAGAAGTGTGGTTAAGAGTTCACAAACTACCTCAATATGCATGCTTACTAAATACATTGGCTTTCTCTCCTCTCCTTCCAGAGAGTTGACTTTAAAACATAAGACACCACTGAAACTTATATTTCTGTTCAGCAGCTCACAATCTTTTGTAAGTGAGTACCAAGCGTTTTATGGATTCACGTTTGATAAGTCGGACAGCACCGTCCTCCAACAACCAGAATCCAAAAACCTGCAGCACAGCATGACAGGAACACCAGCTACCCCAGCACTCAAACCCCAGGGTCTACAGATCCACTGTGCCTCATTTTATCTTACTATCTGTGGACTGAAATGATGATTACTCAACCTAAGATCGTACAAATATATGCAAAATACTGAGTATCAGTAGGTCATCTCTTGTTCTGGAATTACTAAAATCAATACTTAACTATTCAATCTTAAAGCAAGTCCCGAGAGGTCCTTCTATTGTTAGGTTATGAGACTTCCATGGTTTTGAGTGAGAATGGGAACTGAGATACAGAACAAATATGCTTAGTGTTCCAGCCAGTGTGCAGACCAGCATGTGATAAACATCCTTGGGAAGACTGCCATGTGGTTGCTTCCAGACCCTGCACTGGCACAGCAGGTGTGTTTTGTTGTCAATTTAGCACAGGCAGGTCGCAGGCTAATTCTAACACATATCCATGTGTTTGCACTTAGCATCTGACGACCAACCTTCTTACACACACACACACACACACACACACACAAACAGTACACTGTTCCTTGAGTAGATTGCAGGAAGGGAAAATTATGTTGATGATATATTCTGTAAAAAAAGAAAAGATAGAATAAAAATTAGCCGCTCCTGAATTTTCGGCGAGGTCTTTGCATTCTGGCATACAATTGAGTGTGAATTTCATCATTTGGTCTACTATGGACTGGCCAATTGGCCAATGAGGATAGCATGGCAATCTACTCAGCTTTCCAAAGGTTTTGGCTCAGGGCTTACCATGGTGCTTGCAAAGGAGTGGAAAATACAGAGGGAAACAGGTGGAAGCAGGTTCAGAAAAGCTCAAAGATAAGATCAACAGCCAAGGAAGTGAGCCAAAAATATCAGGATGGAAAAAAGCTAAAACAAGGTTCACAGGAAATGTGGAAGGAGTGCACAGGCTTTAAAATAAAAGCACAAGTCAGCCATCTAACATGAGGGACCAAAGGCCTTTCTTTGCCTCACACCTCGATGGGCAAAACAATGGCAGAGCAAAAGCTCATGATCATTAATTTCTTTATATGTATGTGTGTGACCCTACATATATTTTAGGCACCACATGAGATCCAGTGCCTTCAATGGACAGAAGAAAGAACTGGATCCCCCAGAACTGGAGTTACAGGTGGTTGTGAACACTGTGTTGGTGCTGAAAACAGAGCCACTGGTCTTCTCCAAGAACAGCAAGTGCTTTCAACTACTGAGCCACCTCTCCAGTGAGCTGATTCAAAACAATGTCAAAAAGAAACATAATTTCTATTCCTATCATGTCTCTATGCACAGCAGTCATATAAATACTCAAACAGCAATACAAAGATGAACATAGTTCTGTGTTCAGTGAAAAAATGGTCAAGTGGTGGTGACACTCTATAGGTACATGATGGTGTTAGCATGGAGCGAGGGAGTTGAGAACAGCAGAAATGGAGGACTTCCGGAGACCTGAGGGGCCAGAGAGGTCATTGCAGATATGAAAGCACATCCAGAGAAACTAAGGCAACAGTGCTTTCATGGGGAAGGGAGCACCCAGGCAACACGTGTTGCAGAAGAAAAGAAACATTGTGTGAAAGTGTGATATCCTAAAATATAGATGAGTTTGGAGCATCCAAGTAGGGGTGCTCTACCTCCAGCCAGGACACTGCAAAGAAGAGATGGAAGAAGGGTAAAAAAGTATACATCATTGGGGGATGTGAGTGGCCAGTCCAGGGATTCAGTTATTACCCTAAAGGAGATTCAGCAGCATTCATGGCTTTAAGATTGTATGCGACCATTAGAAAATACTTGGTAGATAATATAATGTTTTAAACAACAAAATGTTGCGAGTGGAGCTGGAAAAGTATTCCTATCATCTGTGTAAAAGAAGGGAAGAAAGATGAGAGCAGATGCATCCCTGTCTGAGACTAAGTCATCTCTGTTTAGGGATCTTCAATCCAAGGAATGTCGATCCTGTTGGTGACAACTAGGGTTTTTTTTATTTTTGTTTTATTTTGTTACGTTTTATTTAGTTTTTCTGTTTTCACTTTTTGTTGGCTAATCTTGGCTAATTGTCAGTTTAACACAGCTGGGAAGAGAAACTTTCAGCTGAAGAACTGACTTCTACCAGACTGGCCCATGGGTATATCTATGGGGCATTATTGCTAACTGAAGGAGGAGGGCCCACCTGACTGCATTGCCATCCTTGGACAAGTAGGCCCCGGCTGTCCATGTGAGCCTGGGAGCAAGGCTGTAGGCAATGCTCCTTTGTGGTTTCTGCTTCAAGGTCTGGCTTTGAATTCCTGCCTTGGCTTCCCTATGTGATGGGCTGTAACCTGTAACATGAAATAAACCCTTTCCTCTTCATTTTGCATTTATTCATGGTCTACATGACAGCAACAGAAAAGCAAACAAGAATGACCATAAATATATATGACATAGACATACACAAAGGAAGTAAAAGACTCTTTATGCCCTCCCCAGTGGATTCTTGGTGCTTCCAATTTTTGTTCATTTAATTAGTTGGGTTTTTACTATAATGAATTCTATAGCATAAAGTATACTCATGAGTGCATGTTATAAAACTTCTGCTTCTTGTTACCTAGCTGGAAAATAATATTTGCTATGTATTTTGATTTCTGCTACAAGATTGTCTTCCAAGATTGGTGCAGTAGTATAGGTTTCATCAACATATGGGGACAGTACCCCATGTCCTAAATAACACTGTCAACTTAAATTCACAAAGACAAGTTCCTCTTCCCTTGTGAGGCCAGCCACACAGACAGGAGCCTCCCTTGATAGATATATGTTGAATGATTGTTGATTTTACCTAAAAATTTCAATATCTGTAAATATGAGTTAGTTATGGCTCCCAGCTTGGACTGTGGTTAGTCTAGAGAGACAACATGAAAAACAAAATATCTTAAATATACCAGATAGGTCATGGGCGTAAAGGAAAACCTGATACTATTACACCACTAAAGGAACATAGCAATAAAATGACTCCAAATGACATACTGCTTCACCCACAGGTCAATGCCTTACTCAACCCACATCAGAAAGGTTCTTCTTCCAGTAAATGGGAACTAACACAGAGACCCACCACTGAATCATGAAAGAGTGAAAGCACTAGGTCCAAATAGGATGTTTTCATCAAAGCCCTCCACTCAATGCTCAGGGATGTATGCAGGAAAGGAGGCAGGGAGATTGTAAGACCAAGAGCTGGTGGATGACTCTGGGGAGACGGTGTCTTCCATACACAACACGGCTGATGTTCATATTAACTCACAGAGACTATGACAGCAGGCATAGGGTCCCCCCGATTAAAGCCAGAAAGGGTCCCAGCACTGAGAAGGGGAAGTGGACATGGGGATCCACCCCTAATCAAGGAGCTATTTGCAATTGAGACCTCCTGGAAAGGGAAAATCAATTTTCTTCAATGCAATGCCGCTGTGTGTATCAACCACACTCCATGGTGGTCTCCATTCCCAAAAGTAATTGGCCAACACAAAATAAATTCATGTTTTATTTTTGTAGGTTTTTGTTTGTTTTGGCTTTTGTTGTTGTTTGGTTGATTTTGTTTGTTTGATTGATTTTCATTCTGGGGTTTGCTTGAGAGAGAGAGGAAAATAGAACATGAATTGGGTAAGGAGGTGGGGAGGATCTTGGAGGAGTTGTAAGGGGAAAATATGTGATCAAAATACATCATTTGAAAAAATTGAATTAAAAAAGATTCAGCTAATATGAAAAATGCATCTTCAGAACAAAATACAGTGTAATGAATGATCTAGTCCTGCAAAAGTCAAGTTCATGAAAGGAGAAACACTTCCTTCTCAATGAGGCTCTCAGGCGATGCCTTGTGGGAGAGCAGGTCTTTTATCTTTTGTGTCAGCCAAGGTGGGAACTATGTGTTCGGAACTCTTCCAGCCACAGAGAACATCGTGAACCAAGTGCTGGGCAGGTGAGCGCCAGCAGTCATAGACAGCTGCTAGGTGTTTCCTGGGACTGGGAAGCAATAAAGTCTGACTTGGAGCTTCATGTTGCCAAGGAAACACTGAAAAGTCAACCTGCATGTCTGACTTCCTGTCTGTGCACTGAGAACCCAGTCAGAGAGGGGGTCTTGCCCTGAAATGCATCGCTTGTTCCTCTTTATTACCTAAAATCTACAGACACTTTGGAGGTGGCATAGTTCTTGCAAGAGCCGAAGAGCCCTTGTCTCTCTATTACCATGATGTAACTTATTTCTAGGTTGAAATAGTAGATGAGATAATCTAGTGCTGGTAAATAAAGGAGAGTTGGGACTTGATTCTATCCATAAGCACATTCTAAGTATATTCAACCTATCTCTCATTATATTGAATGTATTCTATGTAGATATTGATCCCATTGTGAGAGTAAACTGATATGTTCGGTGTCATAGCAACTGCAGATCGGCATTTCCTTCATCTAGGTCTTTCTTATTTCCTTTGAATTTTAGTTGGGTTTAAAAGGAGTATGTGGAGAGATGGCTCAGTGGCTGAGAGCCCTCCACTGTGCAATCATGAGGACCCGAATTTAGACTCCAACATCTGGGTAACAGGCGTTCCGCCACCAAAACCTGTAACCCCAAGTCCAAAGGATCTGATGCCCTTGTTTGGCCTCCATTCAGACAAAGGCTCACACATTCAGATATAGACACACACACAAAGATACACTATAAAAAGACTTTATTTCCTTAAAGAATGATCTTTTCCACTTGAAGATTAGCCAGAGAGCCAAAGCATTTTTCTTTTTAAGAGGTCGATATGAAGTTTCGATTAGTCTTATACTGGCCCACAGTGCTACCACCATCAAATGGGTTCTATTCCCGCCTGAACCACATTTTGCAATTAACTGCTTCCTCTGCTGGATTTTCCCTTACTTAGTGCTTCATAGCAGCCGAGGAGAAAGTAATCCTAAGAAAATATTAACTCTGGAAGAAACTAAGTCTTTTCTAAATGTATGTGGGAAATTATTTCCCATTAGGTTAACAAATGATTGTCTCAGCTAAGAAACTATGGCAACTTGAGAAATCATAACTGAGACACAGGATGGCTTTATCAAATTTACCCTGCGGAAGAGTGATCCCATTGGCTAGAGGTCCCATTCGTGCCTATGAGAGCAAACAGCTCCACAAATTCACTCAATACTTCTGAGAAATGTAGGCAAACAGTTGTGCCCCCTAAATTATAGGACACTGTGCCTACCTGGGCCTTGGAGTTTACATCAACTACCCAACAAGTAGGTAGCTGAGACCCAAGGACAGAGTTATTTATTACCCACAGGTCTTCTCCGTTCTCACTCATGTTATCACGCAGTCTGACAAGCTCCCTGTCTTACCAGTATCTTTTTTCTCTAATCACTTAGTAAAATAGATTTTTTTTATTCTCATGAGAGAAGAGTGTGGCAAGCAATGCAGTCACCAGAAATGGAGAGTCCGAGCTCAGGAGGCTGGCCCTGAGGAGCTCGGGGAGCTGCCGGTGAGGAATGTGTCGGAGTCAGACCTCCACAAGCCATGTGTTAGGGTCCGAGTGAAGGCCCCAAAGAAGACCAACAGCCACATACACAATAACAAGAGTGCTTTATTAATTCCAACGTTGGAATGGCCCTTGGCAACCCCCAAAGAAGGTCACAAGCTCCTTTTAAGCAGAGTTAGGGAAACTCCAGAGAGGAGGGACTAATCTGGGATTGATTGGTGAAGGAAAGATTAGTATGGGGGCTGACTGGTGGAAGGTCCTAGTGGTTAGGAACCTTCCAGCAGCAGGGTAGGGAAAGCTATCTTTAGTTATCAGGAGACTGGGGGGGGGCTGCTGAGCTAGCAGAAGGCTGTGGTTTTTCTGAGGACTGTCTGTTTAGCTCTGTCCCATTGTAGTGAACTGAAACTAAGGCTTAGATTTCTGTCAGGCTACTAGGAGAGCCTGGTCTACATCCCTCCCCCCAGCTCTCTCACATGCATGGTGAACGAGGTGGTAAATCCACGTACTGATTTTGGAGTTGGAGTTGTTTCCTCATTCACCTTCTTTAAAAGGAGAATGTGGCCATTAGCCTTTGGTTCTGACATGGAGGTGTGGGTGGCTGATTCCAACTGCCAGTCTGATGTCCAGGCTCCATGACTTCTCCTGGGAAAAGCAAGCCTTACGCTGAGAACACCACACTGGGAGGAGAGAAGCCATGCTTCTTTCTCAGGAATCCTGAAGTGCCCTGGAGTGCTCTGGCATCCAGGGCCATCAGCCACGCTTTGAGCTCCAGCCGCTGTCTGTGTTTGAAAGCAAACTTGTTTCTTTTGTATTTTCTCTCTAGAAATTGGAAGGAGGTGACCTTAAAATAAATATGTGAGTCCCAGCCAGGTGGTGGTGGCACAGACCTTTAGTCCCAGCACTCGGGAGGCAGAGGTAGGCAGATTGTTCCGTTTGAGGCCATCCTGATCTACAGATCAAGTTCCACTAAGTTCCAGGACAGCCAGAACTACACAGAGAAATCCTGTCTTGAAAAAAAAATGGGGGGGAGGGATCCCAGTACCAGATCTTCAGTAAAAGAAAGAAAAGAAAAGACATCCAATAGCATACAGAATGAGAAGAAACTCTCACACCATCACAGTGCCTCCAGGCCATGACAGTTCTTCCCAGGTTCCCAAATCTCAGCAAAGCCAGAGCATGATCTCTGCCTGAACGAAGCTAATTTCCATGAAGTTCCCAGTACTTCAGTTTGGGTCTGATCAAAGGTGTATGTGTAGGGCTGTAGATCTTCAGTGAGTGAGGGTTGGCGGTGGTGTGGGACTCTTAAGAGGTGAGCCCAGGCCATTGTAGGTATTACTTTCAAAGGCATTTGGGATAGTTCTTATAGAGCTCTGGCTAATTCTTATGAAAGGGTTGTTGTGAACGCACGCCTACTCACAGAATTCAAGGTGGAGGTTCTTCATGAGCCAGAGGCATGTGAAGACGATGTGTTTTGTGGTACTATTCACAGTAGCCAAGTCATGAAATTAATCTGCAGACCTGTCAACAGGTAAGCAGTTAAGGAAACGTGGCATGTGGATGCCACAGAGGATTTCTCAGCTGAGAAGAAGAATAAAATCATGTCATTTGCAGATTAATATTTAGAACTGGAAATCATAAACCAGACTCGGAAAGGCAAATACAGCCTGTTTTCTCTCACATACAGAATCCAGGGTAGGGGAGGAGCATGGTAGAAGGGAGGGTATGGGAAAAGAAAGGGGAGTCAGCACGGTGGATCAGGGGTGAAAGCGCTTGCCATGCAAGCTTCACGCCTTGGGTTTAGTCCCTGGAACCTACAGCTGAAGGAGAGAACTGGCTCCCGAAAGTTGTCTTCTGACCTTTGTACACATGCAGTGATACTGCGTGCTTGCTCTCTCTCCCTCTCCCTGTTCATCTTTCCTCTCTCTTTCTCACATACACACTAACAATGTGTGCAAAAGTAATGTGTAAGATAAAGAGGAAGGATGCCAGGGGAGGGGAGTATATGAGAATGTAGTGATGTGAAAATATCAATGCACATTATATACTTGCATGAAGCTATCATTAAAACTATTCTCCTGGACAATTACTGTGATGTAGGAGGGTCATCTGTCTATGTGTTACTTTCATTGGTTAATAAA
>LOJH01051038.1:2318-12576 GCA_001685095.1 Ellobius talpinus
TCTCAAGCAGGGTGGGAGAGGGAGGAGGGGGTGTGGGGGAGTGGGAGGGGATTGAGAGAAGGGAAGGAAGTGTAAATAATTGAACGGAAAAATAAAAAAAAAGAAAATGTAATAAAGCTATACTTTGTCATAGAATTATTGTAACAAAGGTCTATATTCCCAGTACATAGAGAGTCTGTGGGTCATAACATAATGATAAATACATGAATGGGGAAATATATGATTATCACTCTTCCTGGTACTAAATAAACATCAATTATAAGAGGGTATTCAGGAGTGGAAAAATATTATTTCTTTCTAATAAATTATTTTCCATTGATTAAGGTTAAAAAAAAGAAAGATGGAGTTACCAGTAGAGGAATGTCTATAATTGACACAAGAATTCATTATGGACATGTGTTTTATGGGCTTTCACAATTATAATGACATATAGCCAGTGCTATAATATCATGCAAAAGAAGTTCTCTTCTCCTAAAAGTCCCCTGTCATCCATGTAGTCACAGACTACCTCCCCACAATTCCTGGAAATCCTGTATTTCTTTTTTTAGTATCTCCATCCATGTAGTTGGAGTTATAAGATGGCCTTTGTAGATTGCTTTCTTCCACTGAGGAATAAATATTTATGTTTTTTTATGTCTTAGAAGTGAAGGTTTCAGAACCATATAATAATATTTCATTGTATAGATACACATACCACCTTTTATCATTGTTTTGCTTACAGTGATAGGTATTTTTGTTGCTTCCAAGTTTTGGCAATTGTGAATAAAGATCCATGGGCAAGTTTGTAAACAGAGTTAAATTTTCAGCTTTTTAAATAAATATCAAGGAACTTCTTCCTCAATAAAATTTATTTCATTCAATTGCTGAAATGCCATTAGAAGGGAAGTGAACTTGCTTTAAAAACAGAACTTAAAGTATATGTGTATTTATCTATCTCCATTTTGTGTTTTGTGAATTGTTAGGATTGAGAAAGTACGACTATATTGTTATCTACAAAACAGATAAATAAAAACTAAATTTGAGTAGAAATATATTTAATAAAGAAATTGTTACATAGATACATACTTCAGAAATATTGACCACTTGATTTATACATGTTGACATTTGGCATGAATCCTGGCATCTATTTCATCCATCTCCCAGGGAACAACACTTTCATGACTTTCTGTTTTAATTCGCAGCCCAGAAAAGTAATTTCTATGGCCTAATTTCATCAGTCTTTGTTCTAGACACTGAAGAGAAGGAAATTGAACTGTTGCACATAATTCTCCAGGATAAAATTTCCAAACAACTAAAAACATCAGTGCAAGGTTTGCCAACACATTCTTTTCTCCCCAGCACGAAATCCTTTCCCTTTACCAGGGAGCAAAGCACATTTGCTTTCCCCAGTTCAGCTATTAATGACAATATGTCAGAGTTGTCACAAACTGTGGAGGCAATAATTCTAGAGTGCTAAGGATGCATTTGAGGAAACTGCTGTGTTCTCCAGTACTCACTGCTGCCATTTCCACATACACTTAGAAATATTTTTCTATCCATACCTCTATATCCTGAGATCTTATTGGTTAGTTTTCATAATGCTTCAGTTCTTGGAGAGAGAAGATATGATACAGCTGTCACATTTAGAGCTGGTTACTTCTCTTATTCTCTGCACATTGACCAGTTGTGAATTTCTATATTAATCACATCTAACACATAAAGAAGTTGTCTGATGATGTTTAAGAAATACTTTAATCTGAGAGTGATTTTGTATGCACATCTGTATAATTTAGGAAGTGTCTACCTAAGGTGGTAGAAAGATGGTAAGAGCCAGTGGAAGTGGACATATGCAGCAAAACAGTATTTGCCAGACATGGTTGAGTCCTTGCACACAGGAGCTCACAGGGACTGTGACTGCATGCACAAGATCCAGTCAAAAGCCTAGTTTGGATTGGAGAAAGGATCATGAAGTCCCAGACCTAGCTGAGGAGCTGCTGGTGTCGACGGCTGTTGGGAAGAGAGAGTCAACTTTCCTCAGGGGTGTAACCTCTGAGGGGCTCCCCATGTTTCTGGAGATAGTTCTGCTCCCATGCACATATAGGCAGTTTGTAAATGAATTTAGAAAAACATGAAGTCAGGAAAGTAGGGTCATGAGGGGGTGAGAGAGAGATTGAAGGGGAGGGAATGCAAAGTAGAATTTTCAAAGGCTTTAGACTGATAGTTCAGAGAATTTTTCCAGGAATTATCTAAATAATTAGTTGTTCATAGCTTTCTGATCTTACTGAATAAACTTCCATTAAAATTATAAATGCAGCTAATAAGTCTGTTTTATATAAAGATACTGGCTCCAGATGAGGAAGAAAAATGATGTTTTCATTGTTGACATCTTAATTAAGTAGAATATTTGAACAAGAAACTTTTCTTAAATGTGGCCTATCTGTATATGTATAGACTACCAGCTATTATTAAAATGAGATTTTTATAGCAGGAATCTCATAATGCTCTCTCTTTTTACACCTTTATAGGCCAAATGTTTCTTCAGTTTGTAGTGTCTGAGCCTTTCAATGGGACTTCAGATAAAAAAATTTAAATGATACTATTCTGGACAATAATTTCCTAGTACTTGAATAAACAAGTACTGTATTATGTTGGATGGAAGTCATTTTAGAATTTCTTGAAACCTCCTTTTTTTTTAAAAAAAACAATGGGATAGCAGTGTGTTTCACTGTTACTGAAGCAGAAAATAATTGACCTGTAAGTGTTCTAGAAGGCCCTGTACATAAACTGCTTATAAAAATAAAAGAAAACATTCAAGGAACTCAGGATGGTTTCAGATCAGTGGCTTTTAGTCCTGAAAGAGATCAAAATGGAAAGTTAAAACCAACAAGCGAGAGTTCTTAAGTTTACAATAGAGTATATTCATGAGTATGTGCAAATAAACACGTCTCTTACAAATAGAACTTTAAGAAGTATAGAAATATATATGGAAAGCAAGGTTATGTCTATGTCTCTGTGACAATATCATGATTAATTTTTATAACTTCACAGGGCATCATAAAAAATTTTAATTCTTCATATATTTGAATGGCAACATGTTAAGCCAAGGGACTCCTGAGCTTGTTAATTTTTGACTGCCACTTATATAAAATGTTTCTAGAACCACTACCTATGTTATTGTATATTTATTGTTTTATTTTAATTAAGTAATTAATTTTTCTAGCCTATTGCTTCTCCTCTCCTCCCAGTCCCTTCCCCAAAACTCACCCCATCCACTCCTCCTCCTCCACTTCAGAAAAATGCAGTTCTCCCACTTATATCAGTCAGCCATGACATATCAAGTTGCAGTAGAACCTGGCACCTCCTCTCCTATTTAGACTGTACTGGACAACCCAGTATGAGGGAAGGGTCTCCAAAGCAGGTAACAGAGTCAGAGACAGCCCCTGCTTTGACTCTAAGGAGTCCCATAAGAAGACCAAGCTACACAACAGTAACGCATATGCAGAGGGCCTAAGTAAGTCCTATGCAGGCTCTGTGGTTGTTGGTTCAGTTTCTGTGAGCACCTATGAGTCCAGGATAGTTGATTTTGTGAGTTTTCTTGTGGTGTCCTTGACCCCTCTTGCTCCCACAATACTTCCTCGCCGCCTTCTTCAGGATTCCCTGAGGTTCTTCTAATGTTTGACTGTGGGTCTCTGCATCTGTTTCCACCAGTTGCTGGGTGAAACCTCTTTGAATGCAACTGGGCTAGACACCAATCTATGAATATAGCAGAATAGCATTACAATTCATTTCATTGCCTCCCCCCGTCATGTTTGCTACTAGTTTGCTGGCTGATGGCCAACTTCTGGGTCTTGGCCTTCCAGGCAGTATCAGGATTGGGCTTCCTCTCATGGATCCCAAACTGGACCAGCCATTGATTAGGCACGCCCATAAATTCTGTGCCACCTTTACTTCTGCCTATCTTGTAGGTGGGCAAATTGCTGGTCAAAGGTTATGTGGCTGGGTTGGGGTCCCAGTCTCTCTAGCGGAAGTCTTGCCTGGTAACAGAAGATGGCTGGTTCAGTCTCTATATCCCCCATTGCTAGGAGTCTTGACTAGGGTCACTCTTGTAGATTTCTGGGAACTTCCACTGCACTAAGTTTCTAGCTCAATACAGAGCTGCTGCTACTTTGACTTGTTTTTTTCCAGTACTCTCGCCATCCATCCTCCCCCAGCATGGTCCCTTCCGTTCCCACGCCCACTCACCCCCATCCAGACTCCTCCCCATCCACCTACGATGACTATTTCCACTTCACAGTGAGGCTCATGTGTTCCCCCTTGAGCCCTCCTTGTTACTTAGTTTCTATGGGTCTATGAATTGTAGCATGCTTATCCTTTATTTCACAGCTAATACCCACCTCTAAGTGAGCTCATACCGAGTTTGCCTACCTGGTTCTGGGTTATCACAGTCAGCATGATTTTTTTCTAGTTCCATGAAAATTTCATGATGTCATGGTTTTTAACAGCTGAGTAATATGTCATTGTGTAATATACCATGTTTTCTGTATTAATTCTTCAGTTGATAGTCATTTAAGTGGTTTTTTTTGCCGTTTGAGATTCCTCTGTTGAGAAATTCTGTTTAGTTCTATACCTCATTTTTTAATTGGATTATTTGGTTTGTTGATGTCTAGTTTCTTGGGTTCATTATATACTTTGGAAATCAGCCCTCTGTCACATATGGGGTTGGTAAAGATCTTTTCCCATTTTGATGGCTGCCATTTTGACCTTTTGACAATGTCTTTTGCCTTCAGAAGCTTTTCAGTTTCATGTGGTTCCATTTATTAAATGTTGATCTTAATGTCTGTTTGATTGGTGGAGAACACCAATGTTCACGGAACTGTCTCCTGTGCCAAGGCATTTAAGTGTATTCCATACTTTCTCTTCTATCAGGTTTAGTGTATCTGATTTTATGTTGAACTCTTGATCCATTTGGCTTGAGCTTTGTGCAGGGTGATAGATATGGATCTGCTTGCATTCTTCTGCATGCTGACACCCAATTAGACTAGTACCATTTGTTGAAGATGCTTTCTTTTTTCCTTTTTCTATTTGGGGGCTTTTAAATAATTAAATAACAGGTGTCCATAGGTATGTAGATTTACATCTGGGTCTTTAATTCAGTTCTGTTATCAACCTGTCTGTTTTTATGCCAATACCCGTGTGTTTTTTTGTTACTATTGCTCTGTAATACAGCATGAAATCAAGGATGGTGATACCTCCAGATGTTCTTTTATTATAAAGGATTGTTTTAGCAATCCTGTTTGTTTGTTTTTTTCATGTGAAGCTGAATATTGTTCTTTCAAGGTCAATTTAAAGATTGTGTTAGAATTTTGATGGGAATCGCATTAAATCTGTAGATTTTTTGTAAGATTTTTGGTAAGATGCACATTTTTTTCTATGCTAATCCTACTGAATCATGAATATAGGAGATCTTTCCATCTGATATCTTTTTCAATTTCTTTTTTCAAATACTTGAAGATTTTGCCATACAAGTCTCTCACTTGCTTGGTTAGATTTATACTAAGATATTTTTATTATTTATGGCTATTGTGAAGGGTGTTCCCCCCACCCCGTTTTTTTTCTCAGCCCATTTATCACTTTTATATAAGAGGGCTACTGATTTTTTTTTAAAAAATAACCATATATCCAGCCACTACACTAAAGGTGTTTATCAGCTGTAGAAATTCTTTGGTATAATATATAGGGTCATTTATATATACTATCATATCCTCTGCAGTTAGGGTATTTCCTCTTCATCCTTTCTAGTTTGTGCAATATGTATCCTCTTGATCTCCTTTAGCTGTCCTATTGATATAGCTAAAACTTCAAGTTCTATATTGAATAGATATGGAGAGAGTGGCTAGCCTTATCTTGTTCCTGATTTTTGTGGAGTTTATGTTTCTCTCCATTTAATTTGATGTTGGCTATTGGCTTGGTGTATGTTGTCTATGTTATGTTTAGATATGTTTCAAAAATTTTTATCATGAAGGAGTGCTATATATTGTCAAAGGCTTTTTGAGCATCTAATGAGATGATCATGTGGCTTTTTTCTTTTAGATTTTTTTTTATATGGTGGATTTCATTGACCATTTTTTTTATATTGACCCATCTCTACATCACTGGGATGAAGCCTACTTGATCATAGTGGATGATCTTTTTGATGTGCTATTGGATTAAGTGTTCCCTGAGGTTTGCCTAATGTTTGGTTGTGGGTCTACATCTGTGTCCATCAGTTGCTGGATGAAGTCTCTCTAATGACAATTGGGCTTAGGGTTAGATTTTAGTTGCTGGGTAGGTGCCCATTTGGGCCTGGAGAGGTACCAATGGTGAAGTCCCAGGAGCTGGTGCAGGTGCTGGCATTATCTGGAGGGCCCTTTGTAAGTTGGTCTTGGTGCAGGCAGGAGAAATGAACCTGCAAAATATGCTTGAAAATGGGTGGGGTCAAAATAGGCTCTGGAGACTGTTAGTTTACCAGAATTTTTGACACAGTAGAACTTTTTCTAGGAACCTCCAAGTGCCTGTACGACAGCTGGAACAGATTTACATCTTAGTGTCATAGCAAAAGGCTATAGCTATGCATATAGAAGAATATTATTATGTATATTTATATTCACATTTTTCCTCCAGTTACATATTTTGTTCTATAGGTACTGGTGCTCCAGGCAGTGTCAGAGGTAGGCCTACTCTCCTGACATGGTTTTAGGATAGACTGAACATTAGTTGGCCATTCCCTCAATAAAGACTTCTATCATCTTCATAAAGTTGGTTTTATTGTTATTTTCATATGCTTAAGCTGTGTTGGAATATTCAGGTTTGTTGTCATAGGATAGCTGGGCTCTGATGATGCCATATTGTCCTTTCCCTGGCGTTCAGGCATTTGGGTTTGGGATGATTATTTGTCTTGGTGTTGTTTCCTGAATTTTTCTTTGTTGGATGAGTATTCTGTTCATTGGTTTTGTTTTCTCTCTGGTATTCTGGCCTAAGTGGCCAAGTGTCTGGTGACTGATGAGTCTTCTGGTCTAGCAAGGTTTTCTGCTGGGGTTTGTGCAGATTGCAAGACCTCTGGGGTTTTGGATGCCAATGTTGCCTTTGGGTTTCCAAGTACCTGTCTGGTATCTGGGGTTCTGGGTACGTGCTTAGTTTCCAAGATTCATAGTTTGACATAAGTTCCAGTATAGCAGAAATATTCTGCCAGGGTTGTGAACTGGGATATGGATCTCAGGGGAGAGGATAGAGTTGGGCCTGTTGGTTCAGCTTTAGGGAGTGTTAGCCGGCTATGTGTAGTTCTTTCCTTGGGTCCCTGGAACAGGCATCACCTCAAGTAAAGCATAAATCTGCCAAAGTTGTGGGCTGGAAAATGGAGTAGAGTGGAGAGGGTGCCAGAGTCCCAGGACCAGTCTGCCTCTGGGAAAGCAGCTATTTTTTTTTATAATGTTATGGTTAAACAACAAGAATCAAAACTGTTTAAAATATTGTGAACAGCATCTACCATTTTAGTTCACCTTTATAGCATCAGAATTTGGTGCAAAATGGTTTCAGATTAATGCAATCAGCTATTTAGAGTGTTAAGAACCAACTGCAGGGCTTTAGGGAGTATAATCTGGAGAGCCCTGACAGGAGCCCTGTCTTTCATTGACACATACCAGATTAGGTGATTCATTTTGATAGTGTAAGCGAATAAACTTGGAGATTTATCAAAACATAAAGATATTTCAAGGGTTCCTTAAAATAATAACACCTGATTAGTCTACCTATCTCTGGCACTTGGTTAAAATTAGGTATAAACGGTTAAATGTTATGCTGTGATCCAGCAATAGTTCTTTAAGACTTTAAACACTTCCCTTTATGGATAAGTGAATATGATTACTTAATCACTGTGATTGCAAAAAATCATAGTTTCTTGACAAGGATAACAATATCATAAATACATAGAACTGACGAATTTGAGTTATTTGGAATGTAAATTTGAAAGGCTCAAATACACTGAACTAGGCAGCCTTTAGGGAAAACACTAATTTGTTTTAAGCTTCATATTGTTTCCCTGTCTTCACAATCTTTAAGTTATAAGCCTCTTACTAGCATTTGAGATAAAAATAGTATTCTTTACTTGGCATTCTTATTCAAACAAATTATTTATATGAACACGAGAGGCCTGTAAGAAAAATACCCCAGACAGTTGTTTTAATTTCTTAACCTTACTGCAGATATTTGATGGTAAATTTGAATTTATCCACACTGAATATGTTTGGTTTCTAATAAAGTCAAGGAGTTGGTACAAAACTTAAACAAATTTTCAGTTCTATTTCATTCAATGGTTCAGATATCAAAGGGCTCAAAGCAGGACAATGTCCTGAAGGCAATTAAAACCGTTAAGAATGTATTCATTCTGAAGATTATTCATGCAACAGATTGCTGATAAGTGGTTTCTATACTGTTGTTAGAAAGTGGACAGGTGAAACAATCCATCCCTTTGCGAGGAGCAGTTAACAGGCAGCCTACTACATCCCCCCAAGTATTACAGTTATGAAACAGAGATGATGGAAGGAGAGGGTGGTTGAATTGACTCTGTAGGAGTCAGAGAAGGTGCTGTCGGGGTGGAGGTATTTGAACTAAATTTGTGATTATAAATAGCCTAGGAAACACTTGTGCTTTTCTGCTTTACGATAGAAAAGAGATTTGCTGCACCATGCAAAATTTATTTATCCCAAGAATTAGATCATTTTTTACTAATAAGTGTATTTTTTTAATTCTGAAGATGGCTTTATTCTTTCAGTGTTAAGGTGGCTCTTCACATAGTTCCACTGTGTGAGCACCCAAAGTGGTCCATGAACGAGTCTCTATGGGATTCCTCACAGCACACTGCTGCTGTTGAGAAGTACCAATTTGAAAATATAAGTGTTTTCTTTGAAATTCATGTGATAGTACTGAACACTGGAAAACTATTCTGTCATACAACCATGTCCTCAATTTTAATAGCAGCTGTTGGAAAGTGGATAGCAGAAAGTATTATGTTAGATAATAGTCATATTTTAATCATTTCTTTGATTTTTGAGATTGTATATAATGTATATAATAATTACATAATTTCTGCCTTTCCTCTCTTCCCTCTAATTCTTTTCAAATTGTCCTCCTTATTCTCTTTCAAATTCATAGCATCTTTTGTCAATATTCAGGCTAGTCCCTCTTTTCGCTTCCCTCACCAGCAAGCCATTAACCTATTATGGGTTTTTATAGAGAGGAGCCTTTCTCCATCTATTCATTTCCTCCCTTCTCCAACCACAAGTAAGAGGCAGTTGGTTTGGAGGAGCCAGACACAATTGTGACCTTTTTGCACTTCCTATTCTGTCTCAATATGTGGAATGAAGATTTTTATTAGTGGCATCCTCAGAGGAAAGCAGTAATAAGTGCTCAGACATCTGAAGCAGCTTGGGCTTTTCTGCCGTTTTTTTTTTCTCCCCAGTGGATGTGCTTTTTTCATATACAGCAACAGAACAAGGATGGCTGTCTTGACTTGAGAAGCCCAGGCACGAGCTTGTCTAGTTCCTCTGAAAATTGGGCCCTGATGTATACCTTTTCCTAATGAAGCTAGGGACAAGGAGACTTCTGCAGTATCTCTGTCAATTAGGAAGCTTCACTATGGAGTTTGAAGCCAAAGCCACCACGAATTCAAGCATAATTGTGCCTTCCTTTGGCTATTTGAGGTATATGTTTCCTCGGAGACCTCCATAAAAAAGGAAGCACTGGCTAAGCCCAGGGGGACCTGACTATCCTAACTCTCATACCTATGCAATGCAAGTCCTTCACAGAGCATGAAAGTAAGGGAAGTCCTTTAAAGAGGATGAAATGAAGGTGAGACTTTGCAATGTGAGCGTGAGCATATACACATATGATGGCGAAGTTGGAACAGGTATAAAAGGTATCCTCCAACACATGATATTCCCTTCTCTTATCCATTGTAATACAATTGGGAAACGAGAATAAAACAGCAACAGTGATATAAATAAGCTACACAACACTGCAAAACAGGATCTGCATCTGCGTGCTGCTGATGTGTGGCTATGGGCCGTTCTTGACTTGAAAACAGTCTTCTTTTCCATGCCTTGTTTAGTTAGCCACAGTGGTCTATTTAGTGGTATTTTATCATTTCTCCAGAAAGCTCCAACAGAAAACATGAGGTTGATAAAAATATCAACATTTTTTGAGCCCCTGTTGTAGTGATGGGGAGAGCAGGCCTGCTTTTTGTCCC
>LOJH01051039.1:325-11142 GCA_001685095.1 Ellobius talpinus
TTTGGGCAAGAAACTGCTCTTGTCTGGAATGCTTGATGTTATGCTGTATGAACTTGACATACAGGACCCTCAGAGAAATGACTGCTGAACTTGTCTAAAGGTGAGATGGTACTTTGAGGTCCCTGCTTCATGCAAGAGTCTGCCAGATATTCTGAAGGACACAGATAATAGCGACTGACAAACTGCCAATATAGTTGCATTTGTCTTTGAAATTTTCTGCTTCATGGAAAAGTCTGCCAGATACTATGGACTTGTAAGCTAAGGATGGATGCCCCAATGTTACAAAAGAACTTTGTGTGCCTGTCCAGGCATTGAGATGTCTCTGTCAATTCTAGAGTTTTGGAAGTTGTTTACAATGCACTTTCTGTNTGAAGAATAGATAGTTATAATTATAGTTTTCCTTAGTTATGATAAAAAATAAAGGAGATATAAATATTGTAACTGTAATTCTTTTTTGATAACTGTTTTGTTGTATGTAACCTTGCTATATTAAAGTTATAATTTTCCTTTTTATTTAGACAGATAAAGGGAGGTGATATGGGATTCCCCCTTGTATTCTGTGAATGCCACTGGTTAATATAGAAGCTGTTTTGGGCCTATTGCAGTGCACAATAGGGAAAGCGGGAAGTTCTAAGCAGGTAGTGGAAGAGAGAGTAGAAAGAGTCAAAGACAAAATCACATTGCCACTGGAGGAAAAAGATGCCCATAGGCCAGTAATGGTAAACTTCGAGCCTTGTGGTAAAATCTAAAATAATAGAAATGGATTTATTAAAGTTATAAGAGCTAGATAGAAATATGCTTAAACTATTGGGCAAGCAGGGTTCTAATTAATGCAGTTTCTGTGTGATTATTTCAGGTCTGGTCAGCCAGGAAATTAACAAGCAGCCTCCACCATCAGCCTTTAGATACATCTCAGTGGTAGAACTCTTGGCTGTGGCTATATAAATGTTTTTAAATTTGCTTTGAAATACATTCTTTTTATTTTGTTTATGTGTATGCGTTTATGTCTGTGCATGTATGTAGTTGCACCTGTGTGTAGGCTGCTCTGGGGATGAGAAAAGGGCATTGAATTCCAAGTAGTTGGATTACAAGGGTTGTGAGCCACTTGATGGAGATTTTGGGAACTGACCCTGGGGTGCCAAAGGTATTGAATGCTCTTAATTCCTGAGGCATCTCTCTAACCTCCCCTGCCCCCACACAAAGGTTTCTCATACCTTAGACAATAATTTGTCTCTTGCAGCTAATGATTCAATATGGGATCTGGTTTGCAGATGTTCACCAGAGAAGTGCTAGGACCACCAAGAGAATGAGTTTGCTTTCTGTGGCACACCCAACAGTTCTTTGAGCAGTTGTACATCTAGGCTTTGATCATTGCCCTGCTGTAACTATAGTCTCTAAGTCTTGATCACCTTGAACCTTTGAAAAATATTACACTGCTCATGTATTCAACATTAATGTGTAAATTGAAGATAATCACAGTGGACTGGAAGAACTAAAAATAGTAGATACTTTAGATGCCTCAGTAATGTGAATCAGAGAGTCAAAGATAAACCTCATAAAGTTTCAGGCTTAATTAATACTGCTATGACATTTCTGAGGGCCCAGTGGTCTGGATCACAAGATCCACACTTCAGAGTGAATTGTATTATCTTGTACATTACACTGCAACACTGCCAACCAGCTCCCCCCAAAAAAAATCCTAGGATAGGTGCGTTCGGGTGACACTGTGAATTTTAAAAGAAATGCAGTTGATGTTTTGCATCATACTTTAATCTGTATACTAATTGCTTCAGTGGTTGATCTCCCAGAGAGAAATAAAGTACCAGAAATGAGTCCAAGCTTCAGTACAGTGTGAGTTTCCCCTTGGGACTTACAGTTCAGGTGATCTAATGACATTTGAATTCTTGGAGCAAATAAGAATATTCTCAGTGGAATCAACCTTAGAAGAATCATAGTACTACTCTCAGAGGATTTGCAGGAAACTGATCAGATACCTTCTTTGGCAGATAAACATTTTCTGCTTGAGAAACAGTTTCTGACTTTGTGATTGGCACTGGTAAAGACTTGATGTTCTCTTGACAAATTAGGAGACAATAAAGATGAGCCCTAAATCATCAATTCAATGTCTCTGATCTCCTAGGCTCAAGTATGAGTGTAAGCAAAGACAATATATCAAGTAGAGAGAAATAGATAAGAGAGTTGGCTCAGACGGGTTCCATAGGCACACAGAAATTAGATAAGCAAATGGATCTCTCTAATTTGGAACCAATTCTTGTTGAGTTGTCTCATCTCTTTTAGCCTGTATGGTGGCTTCATAGAGAAATTCTTATGATTTAGAGTTTTGTAATACTACACTGTGATCATTCTGGATAGCAGCAGTGAAGTGTGATGTTATACTAGATATACTGGAATAGTATGCTTTGCTGTCTTCTTTGGATGGACTAAGAGGCAAGAAGACATAGGAAGGCACTGGGGATGTTTACTTGTTAGCAGTTTGTTTGGATAGTTAGAAATTTGAAATATAGGAATAGGTCTTTTAGAAGGAATTAAGAAAGAAGTATGTGGATAGATATCTCTGAAAGGGAGTGAACTATGAAGTCATTTTTGTTCCTTGTTGAATGCATGTCAAAGGACATTTAATTTAGAGGACAGGCTGCATCATAAGCTAGACAAATATATTTGTGTATATCAACAGCTTCTTTCCTCAGAGGATCCACAGAGTTAGAGTTGAAATATGCACACTGATGAAAGGAACTTCCTCTTACCAAGGGTGACGTTCTTAATGCCATGACCCAAGGCATTACTAACTTGTAAAATATATTGCCTTTATGGTACCTTTACTTGTGTTGGTTAGCACACCTCTAGAAAGTAACTTGAATATTTGGGTTTTTTTCATGAGAATATGATAAAGATACTTGCGGCAAATAAACTATCCTTCAATGACCATATACATACTTCACCTAGTGCCACCTTTAGCAATCAGTTCTTTAATCACTCTGATGAGATTTCACTCAGCATTGAATTTGATCAAGCAACTAATTTCTCAGTTCCAGTTATCTTACTGATTTAATTGGACTTATTACATAATGTGTCATCTAGAAGTGATTGACCTAAAAAGTTGGATGGGGTGAGTGGATGTCTCACTGAGTAGTCATTTATGATGTATTACAAGGTACTATTATAAAATCATGTGGTATCATAGAATCTATCATATTCTTTAAATCACAAACAATATTATGCTTCTTCTACATATGGCAGAATAATAGCTCTGAGGACCAAAGTTAAAAAGTAGGTTCATTTGCTGTTTACCTCACATATCAAACACAGATCTTTACTTTCATCCTTGAACCTCATGGACTGTTAGTCTCCAAGTACCTATTTCTCTCAGGAAAAGCACTGATTGCATGCATTCTCTTTTGAGAATATATAGGACTGAAAGAATATGAAACCATGGATGAACTTTGACTAAGGATCAAGTTTAAAAGCAGTAGCCTATCAATTCATCTAATCAATTCATCTTTAAAAATGGACTAAAATGATCTTTTATCCTTTCCATATATTAGAATTATTCCATTTTAGGTGATAAAATAGAACCATATTCATACCTTAATTTTTATTTTGCTTATTTACTATAGCAAATTAGTTTTGACCTGCCTGTTGCTCTTCCTCCTTCCCTCCCTTCCTCCTTCCCTCCTTCTTCTCTTACCTTTTCCTTATTTATCCTTCCTTTCTTCCTTCTTACATCTTTCTCCTTTTTTTAGTCTCCCTTTGTAATCCAGGTCAGCCTTTAATTTGTAATCCTGCCTCTGCCTTCCCAATGCTGAGACTACAGGCATATCTCACTAAGACTGGCCCCAAACTTGATTCCCTATTGTCCTTTCGTGCTTCTTCTAAAACTGTTTTTCTGCCAGTGCCTCATTATGGAGATCAAAGAATTCCTTCCTATCATTTCTATTCCTACTGTATACATTAGCAATAATACACTTTGATCATATTTGTTATAGCTCCCACTTTCTTTATCTTTTGATATTTATCTCTAAGTACATAAATATGTTTCGAATGTTTGTGTATATCAGGTTCTTAACAACATTTGCATCTTATGCCTATAAGTGACTAGACAAAAGAGATATTCTACTAAGTGAAATAATTTTTCCTAATTATTATCAAAATTATGTATCATTGCTACATGATAGAGCAAAGTAGATTATTCCTAGAATTCAGGATACTGAAAAGTCTTTTGAATACTTCTAAGAATTTTGATATATTATAATACAAAATCACATTCTAAAATATCAGATGTAATCCTGGTAGCATAATTTTGCAGTACCATCTAATTGGGTTATCAGTATAGGAGGATCATAAGTTCACAAACTACATGGGTTATAGAGTAAATTCAAAGTCATATTAGACAGCTTGGTGTGATTTTGTCTCAAAAATATTAAAACCTGTTAACAATGTCTTCCCTAGTAGACGAAACACTACAACTGCTTAACACAGAAAGCAAAGAAGATTTAAAATATAAAGTAGCCTTTGGAAATAGAAGTGAGATTACATATTCATAGCTAATTACTTCAGAGACAATGAAAGCATTATCACGTTTCTTAAGGGATGCATTTGCTCTGTGGGAAAAAGACACTATAGAAACAGACTGCAAGGATTTTAGGATGACAGCTATTCCAAGATTGCAAATTTCTTCCTTGCTTTATAACACACACATGTAATTTTTCCTTTTAAAATATATAACTTTATATATTTTTAAGTAAATCTAATAGATCTATGAATGAATTGAGGGTTCATTTATGTCCCAACAGTGTGTGTGCCTCACTTTGAAGGAAAGGAGGAATGTAGTTATTTTCATAAGAGGTCTCTATATATTGTTGTGTGGAATCATAATAGTTTGTTTCCTTTCCCCCAGTCTTAGCATAAGAACCATTTTCTGTACTGTTTTTATACACTTTGTGTCAGTATTTATGTTTCAATAGTCAGCCATCTTTGCCTACTTATGGATCTTCCTAGCACATTCATCTGTACAAACTGCTATTTTGGTTTCTAATGTCTTTTGTATCATATCCTGAGATGTTGCTGCTTTTAAGTGTCGATCACTATATAGCAAAACACTACATGACTTTGTAGTGTACACAGAAGTTTCTGTCCCTCCCCATCAGAATAACATCACATCATGCTTCATTACTGTTGGCCACGATTCTGTGACTTCACAAGGAGCAGGAGGTGATTTTTGCTTGGATGACTATGAGGCATTACTGTGCAAGACAGCTCTCTCATGTGGATTGG
The DNA here is from genome assembly GCA_001685095.1 of Ellobius talpinus. NCBI lineage: Eukaryota > Metazoa > Chordata > Mammalia > Rodentia > Cricetidae > Ellobius > Ellobius talpinus. The sequence goes on from LOJH01051039.1 coordinate 5,618, forward strand.
AGATTGGAATCAGTACTGGAGCTCATCCAAGCCTCTCAAATTAAGAAGCTACATTTGAACTACCAGCATGAATACAGATTCTCAGAGAAATCATTCTAAAGGGAAAACTGAGATATACTAAGTGAAGACTCTGCCTACAATAGTGATATTGGAAGGGTAGTGACATACATTCTAAAAATTTTAAAAATAGCTGCTCATGGCATTTTTGTTTCCTCAGGCCCCACATTCCTACTCAAGGTACCTATTTATCAGCTAGATTCCAGATAATCAACTATCAATGTTATTCCCTTTTTCAATTTTAGCAAATAGAGAATAATTTTAATACCTATATATCAAGAATATCACATAAGTATAAGAAAAGTGTATGCCTAGTCTTCAGCATTCAAATGAAAACAGAGAGGATGCTTTCATAGGATAAATTCTTTCTATAAAAGTTAACTATTTCAATTTGGAAAGCATCATCTGACAACAAGAAGGCCAGAAATGGAATGATGTTGTTCCTAGAATCTTATGTACACTCCATCTGTAGAGAATTCCATAGGAAGTTGCCATAAGGCCCAATTCCTTGTGCTTTAAGTTTGAAACATGACCTGATGAAATTCATTAATTTAGATAAGTCTAAATTATATCCTTAAATTCAGTCTGCCAGAAGAAATTGGCATGTCAGATTTTATGCTCCTAATGTTTGTAATTGAAAAAAAATTGCTTTCAGTCAACACTCAATGAGCTAGACACTTCTCTAACACAGAAAGTAGATACGGATATGAAGAGGACTCCCAAAATTGAAAATGTCTGATATGCATATAAAAACACTTATTTTCAAAAAGTTTTAGATAAATATTGAATGTATTTTTGTTCTAGGCTCTAAGATAAGGGTTTGGTACACAAAGCGCTAACATGAGTGCAGAATAATGACTATGTAATGTGGTTCCCACGCACCTTTTCCAATTTTGAAGAGGAAAATTAAATAAAAATAATTTATGAAAACAATTCTGAATAACAGGATAATACACTTCACTGACATGGATATCAATGTGTACCAGAGTAATTATTTTGGTAGTAGTATTAAATGTCGACTTCTATTCCACATCCTTTTTATAAGCATAGAAATTTGATAACACCATAGCCATTTCCATAAACAAAAAAACCATCTGAAGACAAAAAACCTATCATGTTTAGTTTCAGAGTATATTTATTACATAAATAACTTCCATATTACATCTGGGAAGAGAACCTCAATGAGGAATTGCCTGGATCAGGATGATCTGTGGGAATATCTGTGAAAGGAATTGCATTCATTACAGGTTAACTGATGTGTTATGACCCCATTGATTTGGGGGTTAACACATTTCCTTGGCTTGGGTCCTGGACTATGTACATGTAGATAGGAGAGGGAGATGGAGATGAGTACTAGCCGGGTTGTCTACATTCATTATTTTTCTATTTTGGGATGGGATACTAAGAGGGGGTTTGACTTCCTGAAAATGTTGAACTGTAAATGGGAATTGTAAGCCTATAACCCTCTGTCCTCTGTTAAAATATAAACACAAATGACATCAACAAATGAGTTTGCATTTTAAATTTTAAAATTACCTCCAAAATTGTATCTCTGTTAAAAAATATTGAAATGTTTGTGTTTTATGTTCATTGAGTTTCACTACAATAGCTTTATAGAATTTTGTTAGCTCTCTCCCATTGATTGCTGTCCAGTCATTTTCTAAATCAGTGAAGTCGAGTTTTTTCCAAAAGCTTTGGATACTTTTGTATGTTCTCTGGTTACTGGCACAACAAGTGCTTATTCTAATTCTCCTACTCTTGACATTGCTTCTATGTTTACAGAAAATTTGAGAACACTGTTGTTATTTTCTGGAAATATAATTACATTTACAGTTTCAGCACTAGATGATGCCCCAGATTTCCTAAGAGCATGCTGTTGTGTCAACATTTAGAAGAATATCCAAGCTCACCTTTTCTCCCAAAATACCGTATCGATGTACTGTTCAGAATCAGGTCAATTGATTTTTTTTGAAACACTAAATTTATCCCATATGCCTCTTACTGGGCCTCTGTGGTCTAAATGTCTTGCCTGTTATTGCTAAACTGTTACTGGAGACAGCAAGCATCTCCAGAATCACCAGAGATGAACCAAATTCAGAGTCCTGTGCCAAAACTGTGGCCACCATAGCTATCAAGCTGTGTCAGACCTAAGTGTATAACATGAGACCAACATAATACTGTATTCAGCTCATAGTCAATAATGTGTCTGCTTTCTATTGCTGGAGTGAACCCATATGCAAGGTTTGCTGTTACAAGCTATGTACAGTATTGGATGGAATATAGTTCTTATGAACCAGGCCTGTGTGTATCTTTTCTTGGCATCAGAGTTGCTCTCTTAGCCCTGTCTGCAGATGGCTCAGGGGGCAGGGCTGCTTGGATTTACATCATCACAGTTTCCACTGATTCCTAGGGTATATTCCTGTGTCCAGAAAATGGTATTGTACAATTTACTACATAGTGTTGGGAAAATATTGGTTGGCTACTTAGGCTGCAGGAAAGCATGTGTCTCATATTAACAGGGTACTACACAGATTTTGAAGAAGAGATAGGTATTTCTCAAGCTTATGTTGAGGCTGGTGTTTATGTGACCATAGTTATATCTGTCCTACTGGTACATAGATCTCTGTCTATGTAGAGCCAGTCCAGTGATCTGAATTTTGGCCTCCCTAAGAGGACTTCAGTTTCTATTGGGTGTTAAGTATAACAGCAATCTGGTTGACAGAGTGTTCAGAAAAAAAATATCCTGTTAAATTTATTTTCCTGCTTGGTGAGTGGAATCTTGGTTTGTTCTATGCTAGTCATTTAGTGAGGACTCTCAGTGACCTGGCATCAGGCATTTTCATCAGTGTTATAGAGTGACAGTAGACGTCTGTGGGGTTTTGCAAGCACTTGTTCAAGTTCTGGCTAGGCTAGTATTTTCTTTGAAGTCTGAAGCTTATATAAAAATCAATACTATGATTTTCAACATTTAGTTTTTATGCTGATAATTTAGTGTTTGAATACCTGTTTGACTTGGTAAGTCTTTGAGAGAGATTGATTTGCATATTCTTCAGCTTTCATTTTGCTGAAATATATAGTGTCACCTTTTCTTTATGTTCGGTGAAAGAATTTCTCCACAAACATTCTGATTTTGGTTCTTTTGGCACTATTTTCTATTTAATTTCCTATTTATTCACCTCATAAACTTAGCAGTCATTACAAGCCTTTTTAAACTCTTCAATTGCCATTTTTAAAAAATCAGTTTATATACTTTTCATGAAGTTCAATTTTATGTGTGTGTCTTTATCTCTCTCTCTCTCTCTCTGTGTGTGTGCACATGTGTATGGGTCTGATGTGTGAGAACTTTGATTTGATTAACTTAACAAGAAACTTTGCTCTCTGGATTCTCTGTTTATGCCCATTGAGCACTGGAATTATAGCAGACCACAAACCCCATATGCTTTTGATCTGGGATATGCACATCAAAACTATATCTCTCATACTTGAAAGGCAAACATTTTATCCAGTGTATCATCTCACCATACTCTCAAATTTTTAGTTTTCAAATCATAAAATATCAAAAGTAAGAGGAACTGAAAGAAATACAAATATTTTATAGAATTGATTTAGTGGTACTAATTCCTTCTATTCTGTAACTTTTCTCTTTCAATTTTAGTTGTCAGTTTTGCTAGGTATAATATTCTAGGTTGGTCCTCAAACTCAGAATAGGTCTTTCAAAGAATTTCTGACTTTGAAAGTTCCTCTAACTTGTTCTCTCTAAAAGCATTCAATGAACTTTCTCTATTCTGTGATTCTTAACATGTTTTAATACTATGATGTGGCCAATTTCTTTTCTAGATACTTGAACTTGTGTGGGCATTTCTTCCTTTATATTTGAAAATTTTGATTCTGTGATGTTATGAAAATATTATCTGTGCTTTGTGTATTGCATTCTGCTTCTGTAATGGTCAATGTTCTATTGTTGTGAAGAGATACCATTACCACAGTCATACACATGACTCATAAAAAGAAAGCATTTGATTGAGATTTGCATATAGATTTAGAGGTTTATTCCATTCTCATCATAGTGGGAAGCATGGTGGCAAATAGGCAGATGTAGTGCTGGAGAAGTATCTGACAGTTCTATTTCTGGATCCATAAACAGCTGGATGACAATGACACTGGTATTGACTTGGGCATTTGAAACCCCAAAGACCTCCCCCAGTGACACAATTCCTCCAATAATTTGCCACTTCCTAATTCAATTCAAGTACTGTCAAGCATTCAAATATACAAGCTTATGGGGAGCATTTTTATTCAAATCACCATAGCAAGTTCTGAGATTCATAATTCAAAGGTTAGGATTTTCAGGGTGACAAAAAGCATTTCTATATTCCTTTCTTTTTACATTTTGACATTTTGCTTTAGGAGTGACAACATTTTTCTACTAAGTCTTCTGACATATGGATTCCCCTCTGTATGACGTGAATACCATTGGTTAGTAAGGAAACTGTCTTAGGCCTGTGCAGGGCAGAATACAGGTAGGTGGGGAAAACTTAACTGAGTGTTGGGAGAAAGAAGGCAGAGTCAAGGAGATGCTATGTAGCCACTGCTGGGAACAGTTGAGCCAGAAACTTGCCGGTAAGCCAGTCATGTGGCAATACACAGATTAATATAAATGGGTTAAATTAAGATGCAAGAGCTAGCCAATAAGAAGCTAAAGCTAATAGGACAAGCAGTGATTTAATTAATACAGTTTCTGTGTGATTATTTTGAGTCTGAACAGCTGGGAACCAACAGGTGTCCTCCAACTACAAATTGGCATGCCAAAGTGGTCGACATTGTCAATGTTAAACCTAAGAAAGCTTGGAGAGGAATTCTAGACATGAAAGAACAGAGATAAGCATGGAGTAATGCCATGGCTCCTTTAAGAAAGGTTTTCCTGATTCAGCAGTAGAAAAAAATGTGTGGTTTTGAAATGACAGCTTCCTGGTCCTTGCTGCTAGCACAAACTCTGATTCTTTCGGGAGGTCCAGCTACAAAGCATTTAAATAAGTTTTTGAGCAGACTTTCATAATTTACTTAATGGCAATATAGACCCATTGAGTGCCTTAAAATGGAGCTGTGAGCATGGCTTGCACTGAATATATCCCCACACTACCATGTTGGACTGGGTGAAGCCAAAAGACAAAGCAGCTTTAGTCTTAGTAACAGAGCTTAGCACTTTAAGAAGTGCTGATGGACAGAAAAAGATTTTAGATGCACACTAAAACAGATTCAGACATAAAAGACCTCTAAATAAGACACAGTGTGTTTAGAAAACATACATAGGCTTGTGAGAGAAAAGAATAAAAGAGACAGTAAATGTAATATAAAAGAGTAGACAATCATAGATTAAAAGAGTAAAGGTAATAAAGTAAATGTTATACTTGTAGAAAAAGTAATAGAGTAAGAAAAATAAGCCACATAAAGATGGAATACACAGAGAG
>LOJH01051040.1:0-12576 GCA_001685095.1 Ellobius talpinus
AGAAGTTGATATAGAAGTGATAGAATAAATGAGTAGGTTACTGAATCAACTTTTTAACTAAAAACAACTGTTAATTTCAAAGTATTTTACATGATATTTATTTTGGTGTATTAATACAAATTTAAAGTTATTTTTGCTACACTATATGTATGTTCTATTGTGCATATGAAACTCATTCGAAAATGTACAATTCAAAATGCTCATTAAAAGTCATCACTAATAATTAAACTTAAACTCATGTTAGGTATGTGTTCAAGGTCATAAAATTGATATATTTAAATAAATGGTCTTTAAACACTTCAAGTACCCACAGAATATGGCATTTATAACACTTAATAGTCTAAGTCTTTTCATGACACTGAAACATGTCTGCTCCTGGCATCACCAATATACTTCAGAGAACATGATGGACATCAAATAAACTCCATATGGAGTTTGCTTTCTTTATCACAAAAGCTAACAATGGGGGCAAAAACAAACCCTGCTCTTGCCTCATCTGCTTATAGTTGCTGTGCAAACTGGATCAGCAAGATGCAAAAAAGCAACAGTCAAATATTGATAAGACAAGAGAGGATAGTCCTTTAAATTTTCCTGATTCTCAAAAATTTCTATCAGATATACCAAGGATGGATGCTCTAATGTTGCAGAGGATATTGTGTGACTGTCCAAACAGCCAACTATTTCTGTCATTTTCTCAAATTTTGGAAGGCACATGGTATGCACTTCTTGCTTACTCAAGTAATATTATACCCTTCTCAGGTCTTTGATGGAGTTATTAGATATAGAACTTTAGATTTACCATGATAAGACAGAAAACATAGTATTTTCTCTAATTTTACCAAATGCAAATGGACTACATATTGTAACTGTAACTGTTACTAGATAACTATTTTTGTTATATATTTTTTTACTATGTTAAATTTAAAATTTGGATTTTTAATTAGATAGTAAGTTAGAAAGGCTATGCTATAATCCTGTAAACTGTGAAAATGTGTTGCTCTCATTTTTAGTAAAAAAAAAAAACATTATTGGTAGCCTGGCAGGAATTATAGGCAGGCCAGTCACTCACAGAGAGAATAGAATATGTACAATATGATGTGATAAGCCATGAGCCATATGGCTGCACATAGATGAATAGAAATAAGTTAATTTAAGTTATAAGAGCTAGTTATTAATAAACCTGAGCTATTGCCCGAGAATTTACAATTAATATTAAGACTCTTAGTGGTTCCTTGGGACCAGGTGGTCAGGGCAGAAAATCTTCATCTACAACCTTGATATGAAAGCTCTCCATTTCTATACCCAGAGTTCATGCCTCTATCCTTCCATTGGGGTTTCTAAGCCATTAGGGATTACAAACAAAAATATATCCTTTCTTATTCAAGATGCTTTTGTTATGGTGTTTGATAATTTTAACAGGAAGATAACTGACAATGAGGAAGATTATAATAATTATATTGTGCTTAAGCTAAATACTCAAACATGGGTATACTTAAGCTCAGTCTCTCAATATTTGGCAAAAGTACTAAAAACATAACTGGTGAAATGAACATTTTCAACAAATTATTCTGGTAAAACTAGATACTTACATTCAGAAGAATAAAACTAGATCTGTGCCTATCATTTTGCAGAAAAACAAATGTAAAATGAAACAAAGACCTAAGTGTGAAACATTGAAAGTGTTGAAAGAAAACATATGCTGTCTCTCCATGATGAAGCTGTAGGAAATGGTTTCTGAATAGCTTTCTATATACATAGTAATTAAGACCACTCTTGACAAGTGGAATTCATAAAATTAAAAAGCTTTAGCACTGCTAAAGAAACAATCAATCGGGTATGGAAGAGGCAACATAAAAGAGGATCTTGGCCAGCTATATATATGAGAGGTGATATATATCCATTCAGCATATATAAAGAACTAAATAAACAAAGGCCTAATAAAACAATATTTGAAGAAATGACCTGAAATGTCAATGGTGAGTTTACCAAAGAAGAATGTCTAAAAATTTACCTCAAAAAATCAGCAACCCTAGGAATTAGAGATATGCAAATCAAAGCAACTTTGAGATTTTATTTTACTATAAATATCATATTCAGTATGGTTACCCAGAACTTGACGGATTAACACTATAGGCTGCCTCTCATTAGAGGCTCTTAGTGCCGAATCTACAGGTATGAGTACAAATCCCAGAGTAATTACAGAAAAAACGGCATGTAAAAATGGACCTTTTCCAGAATAAGAGAAGTAGGAGAGCATTAGAGTGGAAGAGCAAGGGAAAGGGAATTTGATCAGAGAAAGGGGAAAGGTAGGTTGTCCCATTTGGATTTGTGTATGTGTGTATATGTGTGTGTGTGTGTGTGTTAAATAGATCAGGACTGTCCAGGCTTTCTAAATTTCCATTGAGATATCAGGTGATATTTGACTGGTTTCCTTTGCATATGCCTTACGTTTGTTGTTTTTGTGGTTGTAGCTCTCAATTTTCCTCTGTGTTCTTAGTATTTTACTTATAATATGCCACAGAGATTTTCTTTTCTGAACTGTTCTATTTGGTGTTTTGTATGCTTCTTGTTATGTATGGGCATGTTTTTCAACTAGTTTGGGGAAATTTTCTTCTATGATCTTGATTAAGGATTGTTCTGACATTTACTTGGGATTCTTCTTAGTCACCTGTAACTATAAGTAAAAAGTTTTGCTTTTTCACAGTGCCCACTTTTTCTGTGTACTGTTTCTCTATGTGCTTTTAACATTTTATATTATTACCTAAATGATCTAGGGCTCCACTTTTATTTTTATGTTCTGATTTATTATACTTATAAGGCTTTTCTTTGACTTTTCTAGTTGAGTCATAAGGTTTTCAATTCTATTTCTATTTTTCATTTCAGATTATGTCCTCTTCAATCTCCTTATTGAATTCACTCTCAAGCTCTGGACTGTATTTTAATTTCTATTAGCCTTATGTTTGTGTTTTCTTGTAATCAATTACACATTTATTCTTCTTATATTCTTTCTTCTTTATTTCATTAAGCTGTTTCTTTGTGTTTTTGTAAGTTCTTATATATTTATTTTTTATTCTTATATTCTTACTTTTATAAAGATATAGTTGTTCTTTTAAATTATGTGCCTTACTAATTATGTATTAAATTATTACTGTCAAACATTTCTGCAGGACTGAAGAGAAAACACTATTGAACATTCTCTTTTTTTGATTTTTGTGATGATATCTGGACATGTAGGCTTCTTTTGTCCAGTTCTAAATATGATAAGGACAGAGAATGTTAGGGAATAGAGGATAGGTAGGTCAATTAGACCTCATAGTTGAAAATTGCTTGGGTAGAGTGAAGTAGCATGAACAGATGAGAACAGGATGGGTTTCCTGGTGTAAACCTGGCATATCTTGTTTGGTGGAAATTTTAGATGTAGCATGGAAGGAGTTATTGATTTGAAAGATTTGAAGAGAGGGTCCTGGCAGCAGTCAAGGAATCACTGGCAGTATGGGGTCGGGGTTGGATTATGCAAGGGCATTTTGTGTGCAAGTTAGATCTTCTGGTTCAGGAGAAGGTTTGGATTGATTAGATCACAGAGTACCCCATGTATAGACCCAAGAGAGGGTTGGTGAAATTCAGGCTTGGTGAGGACATTGGAATCAGCTCAGAAGAGAGCTGAAATTGGGGACAGATATACAGGACAATTGTGTAAGCCTAGATATTGCTTTTAGCATTTTGTGTGGTGGTCAGACAAGGCCAGGGCATTAGATGTTGTACCAGGTTAGATTTGGATGACTGGAAGGAAAATGGCCCATTCAGGACAATTCATCAAGCTATACCTTAGAGAATAAGTTGAAAAGTCTGGTTAAGGTACCCATCATTAACAAAAGAAAGGAGATATAATTGTAGAACTTTAAAATGCAAGCTCTTTAAAACAGAAAGGTGGTTATTGTTTATTTAATCTCTATTTTTTCAAAAATAGATTTTATGAGTATTATATCACTTCCCCCTTACCTGTCTCATATCCAACTTTTTCATGTCCTTCTCACTCTCTTTCAAATATCTTAAATTATTGACCAATTATATTTAACAATTGATTATATTATCAATACAATATATACATTATATAATATTTATTTTATTATGCATTATATATTTAACATATAATATCTATATATTTAAACTTAATTGATTTAGTGTTTCTGATGTTTATCTGTGTGTTCCAGTATTGTACACTTGTGATTTGATAACATATCAAAGGGAACATGTCTGGAGAAGACTGAATTTTCCTCTCTCAGCAAAGATTAATTATCTATATATCCTCATTAAAGTGTGGAGCCTTATGAAATTTTACCCTCCATATTGGTGTGTCAAATTGGCATTAACTTCATGATTCAACTTTCCAAGCAAATTCTACAACTCAGAATAGATTTATTTATAGGAAATTCCATTTTTAATTCTGAGTAAATTGTTGGAAGACATTCAAACACAACTAGCCATTACTGAGTCATTGCCTTGGGATGGTCGTGGTGTTTCATGGTTATCTTGCAACTAGAGAACATTTTAATATGTTTTATTTTTAAAGAAAATGAAATCTTTTTAATGTTTTCCAAGGGTTTCAGCCTATGACTTTTTCCTATAATAAAGAGTATGGGGAAATTCCTACAAACAATGCACTATTTATGTGTTCTTAATTACCATGTGATATATCCTACATTGTTACAATAACATATCTATGAAAATGTACCTGTACTATTTAAGGGTTTCCAAACATTCACTCCTTCTTTAATAATAACAAAAGAAATGCAGGAGACTTACCTTTAATTTCTTCAAATTTCAAATAAAACACTATTAATAATATAGGCTGATAAGACAACAGACACAGGAATATTTTTTGAATCTCTGTTTAGTAAACTCAATTTTCAATCACATTAAGCTCTGTATTATCTGTATTATGTATATTGCTGCTCATACTGAGGGAAATTTAGTAATCAATAATTCAATAAAACTATTTTTGAAGAATAAAAAGAGTTCTCATAAAGTACCAATGAATAATAGTCCTAAATCTTTTTGTGAATCCAATGAAAGAATTGTAGAACCTGGAAATCATGTAAATCACTGTTTAGTAAAAAGATATACTTAGATATTGGACTCGGTAGTTGGCACAAATATACCAGGAAATAAATTCACCATCTCTTAACTTTTTCCCCAAATCAACGGTTATCTGCATTGAGAATTCTACATTAATATTGTTGGGGACTTTATAGTCAATAACAAATAGAAGGTTATTTTTTCTTTTCACAGAGCATTGAGATTCAATCTCTAATTTTATATAGTTTAAGCATTTTTATATCTACTGTCCAAATTAAAGAGATGCCTTGTAGTTGTTAAAATATTTTTACCATACTTTTGATACCTTGAGTACTATGGTCAGTTTTATTTCTCATATTCTCACATTTATGGCACATAAAGAAATGCTGCTACAAGAGAACCAGCAGGAAGTTGATTTAATGTTGTCATAAAACAAAAGAAAAGAAAAACCCATAGACTACACAGTTAAATTACAAATATTTAGATATTTCATCATGGAAAATAACTTAAAATTTAGATTTCTAATAGACATTCCTTAAGTGTTCTGGTTAGATTTAAATATGGTTGAATGTTCAAAGTCTCAACATATTTTTCTACACATTCTGCTTTTGAAATAAGTTTCAAGATTGCATGCCACTTCTATATATGTCTTATTTGCTTTCCTTAAGGCAGTTTTGCTAACCATGTGAAATTCTTGTACTGAACAATGGTTCCTGCCCAGCACAATATAGAAGATCAGTAGTTATACACAGAAAAATGTTATTTGTGTTTCAATAAATACCAGTATAGAATAGTCTTTGAAAATACCCATTTTCTCTGCTATTTTTTGATTATGATTTAATTGAGAAAACAAATGAAATACATCTTTTCTACTTAAATTTAATAATGGCAGTGGCAATGTTTAATTCTAATTGTGTCAACTTTGTTAATAATCCAGACATTGTTACATTTAAGACAGGTTCTCTAGTATGTGTGGTACATAAATTAACACATTTCATCTTCAATAATGAATAACTTTATAAGCCAGGGTGCTGGTTTCATTTCTATTGTTGTTATAAAATGGGCTGGTCTCCCCCCACATAACAAAATAAGTCAATTTTGTAAGAAATGAGTTTATTGAAATTTCAATCCCAAGTTATTGTCCATTGCTGTGAGGAACTCAAGATAGGAACTTCAAATAAATAGTAGCGTCACATTCACTCCAAGAACATGGAGAAGGAAGTGCATATATATTCAATGACTCTTTGTTTGATTGTGACCACTACATTTCTCTATTCTTATGCAGCTCATGTCTCCTTGTATAGGGAATGATACTACCATAGTGAGAAAGTTTTTATTACATAAACAAACTTAAGTAAGAAATTCCCTACAGATATATACTCAGGCCAACCCAGCTTTGGTATGAAGGAACACCTAAAGTGATTGGCTTTCAGTTGTCCTTCAGAAAAGCAAGGAGGAAAAACTGCTTTCTGGCTTTTGTAGGTTTTCAGAGGGTAGCTAGAAGTTCTGTTGCATTTATTTTTGGTCTGGACTAATCAAGTAGCATTGAGGATACAGATTTCAGTATTATCATTTATTATCTTGTAACCTTGACAGTATACATGCAAGGCCAAAACTCAGTAGTGTTTCAACAATTCTGTGTCTTAGAAAAATACCTGTGCAAGGTAGGTCCTGATTTCTGAGAGATATAGAAAGGTGATATAAGGTCGAAAGGTAACCTTTAAGCTCAACTATAAGAAGGGCAGATAACCTCCTGAAATGATGGAGGCCATTATTATTATTCTAAGATAAAAAGCCACATTTTGTTCACTTTAATAAATAAGGTTGTTTCCCCCCAACTGTGGTTACCACAACTGCATAGTATATACTCGATCACATGTAAGTGGGATTAAAATAGGCAGGAAGTATATCTTGGGATATAAGCTTGCCCCTGATTGGCAGGTAGATAGAAAGTATGGTAGTTTTATGTATTCTATCTTTATGAGCATCTGACAGACCTAAAGCAGTGCCATTCTCTGTAAATCCTGGGTTTGGACCTGGCTGGTGTCTATCTTCTTGGCAACTTTTAAATAAAGCTCACATTAATTGGACAATTATGGATTTGGTCTTTCACTTTGTAATTTTAACATTTGGAGAACCCAGTCAGATTCTTTGCTCCAGGCCCCTTGAGAGGCCAGTGAGCCATCTACAAGGTGTGAACTTTGGAATGCTAGCCAAGGTTTTAGGGGGTGCCCTTGATATGATCATGCTTACAAAGGGAGATAAAAAAGCATTTATTTTTCTTTTTAAGCAAAGCCTCTTTCTGGTAATTTATAAGAGCATTTTAAATTGTTTATATGACATCTGGCTTCTTCGGCATCTGGCAACATAGGCAACACCAAATAACCATCAGTCCTGGCAAAGGGAGAGGTTGCATGGGCCTCTGATAATTTCTCATTAATTGGAAGTTTACACTGAGCTATCAGTTATTTTTTTTCTGAACTGCCTTGTGATCCTGAGGTCTTCTTGGGAAAGAGTGTGGAAAAGAATAAACAGAGGAGCTTGGCATCTAGGTATTCACTGGTGGGGTTTCAATGTGTAGGCTGGACAGCAGAACTGGGAAATCATAAGGACATCCCAGGACATTAGGGATCAAACCAAGAAATTGGAGAGTCTCTGTGCTGAATGTCACACATTGTGATAACCAGGGAGAACCTGGAAAGGCCTATTCTCTGGTGAATATCTGGTGAATGGGTTGTGGGGGAGGGAGACAATTAAAAAGGAGTGGATCTCTGTTAATAAAATTTCTTTGGTCAAACTTGAGAATCATTGAATGATTCCAACTATTGTTGTCATTTCTTGTGTTTTCTATTGTCATTTTTGTCCTGTGTTTTGCCTTGTGTTTTACCTATTTTTTGTGTACCAACTTGGGGCAACTCAAATGTATGAATGACATTGGTAACAAGACTGGTAAGTTTGAAAGCCCTATGTTTTGTTCTGAAAATTTCCACCTCCACATAAAGAAGATTTTGGCTATCCTATCACCAAGATGTGCTGCTCTTGGATAAGTCACTCCACAGACAGTGGAGTTTTGGGGACTTTGGGTTTGGTGTAAATATGTGGCAGGTATGCATACAGTGGATACAGTGTAATCCTCAGGACTGGGTTCAGGGATTGGTGGGCATATTTGAAGGTTGGGTAGAAGCCTGTGGACTGACCCCTGTGTACCTAGTTGCTACAGTGTAACCAGAGTTATGGTGTCTGCCCACTGTGTAGCTGGAGCACCTCTGGATCCAGCACTGTGCTCCATAACTCCTTACTGTGGCAGTTCAAGTTTTATTTTCCACTGCAGCAGAAGGTTCCATTCCTATCTCTTTCTTCTTTGATGCAGACAAGCACTATAGTCTACTTGGTTGAGGGGGTAAAAAAGAAGGAAGATAAAAAATATCAATGTGAGTGATCAAATACACATATTGGATTCAGCTGCAGCAATTTCTCCACAGACAGTTGAAGCTACTGAGGCCAGTGAGTTTAAGGCTGCAAAGATTGATTGAATCCTGCCAATATGGGATCCCCTTGGCATTATAACACTGAAGGAGTTAGGGAATCGTTCAGTGATTACTGTCAGGCTCTGATAGATGGGTTTTTTTGTTTTGTTTTGTTGGACATGTTGGATGAGTCTATATTTTCTGATATGTCCATAAATTTGGTGACAAATAGAAGCCATGACAAAGTGGGTTAGGCTCAGTTGTAGGTGTGAATGATAGCATGTTTGTTTCTGACTGGTATCATTGAGTGTGTGAATTTTTTGTATTATGTATTTATTGAATTTGGCTTGCTGTCTCTGCCAATGTCAGCTCTTAGACACCATTGCAACCATAGCTTTTTGATGGCCAGGGCTCAGAATTTATCTCTGAACTTTCTGTTTACTATGTTCAGTTTAGCAGGAACTCACATATATTTTTGATTTTAAAGACTTCTCTACGTCCTTTGTCCAGTAATCTGCCTGATTCTGTGACAGAGGAAAGAAAGAAAAGCAGAATGGCTACAAACGATTATTATATTGATTTAATTGTCTAAGACTTTCAATGATATATAAATCTTTTTCAAGATTTGTAAGTTTATTGAATGTGGGAAAAAATCCTTAAAATCTGTGACAAAAAGTTAACTTAAAACTCATGACACATGGTTGGTAGTTATAACTCTCTATATAGGTAATCTTAAAGGAACCATGCCACATGATGTCATCTTAGAACATAAGAAACATGCGGCTTACCAATGTCTTAGTTTGTGTTTTCCATCAGGATAGAGGCAGCCAGGTGTAGGTAGCTAAGTTCACTAGGTTTAGAGCGGAAGGATGCAATGTGAGTACAGCACCATCTTAATTAAGGGTGACAACATGGTTTTGGTTGAGAGAGAGATAGAGAGAGAGAGAGACCAACATGTTTCCAAGACATTTTGGGTTGGAGTAGATTTTTACATGATGTTTCTTGTCCTGAAAACAAGGTTTATTAAAGAGTATTTAAAAAGCAATGCTTGCTTAATAAAGTATTAAAGTTGCATCTCAATGTTTAACAAGATACTAACAAATGTACCTAATGTGGACAGCAGACCTTTGTAATGCAATATTGACCCAGCTGGTATTCACTTTAAAGGTATGCAAGGGTCATGGAAAAAGGATGAAACTTGGAAGCATGTGACAGGGCTAGAGCTCCTAAAGAGAGGACAATTACAATGGGTAATAGTCATTAGAAGCTCCAGCTATTATGATGGTTTGAAAGAAAATGGTCCACAAAAGGAGTGGCACTATTAGGAGCTGTGGCCTGGATGGAGAAAGTGTGTCACTGTGAAGTCAGATGTTAAGGTCTCATATATGCTCAAGCCATAGCCAGTGAGACACACCAATTCCTCTTGGCTGTGAGTGAACATGTAAAGACTCTCAGGTATTTCTCCAGAACCATGTCTATCTGCATGCCACCATGTTGCACCAAGATGAAAATGGACCAAACCTCTGAAAATGTAAGCTATCCCAACTAAATGGTTTCCCTTCATAATAGATGCTATGGTAATGGTGTCTCTTCACATCACTAGAAACCTAAGACAGATACTTTATAAGGGGCACTTTAATACAGGAGCCCACAGCTGAGAGATTTTAAACTTTTTTAAAAGAAAATTTTGAGTTTTAGAGGAAATTTAAAATGTAAGAAAAGTGGACATTTTTTTTCAAAAAAGGAAGATATTTTAAAAAATATTACAATCTACAAAGCTTTGGAATATTTTAAGTTTATAAAATGTTTTATTTTATGATGTCCTCATTAATATTTCCACTCTCTTGAAGATGAGTCTACTCCAACTGTCTTACAGACAAATCTTAGCTAGTTTTTTTTTCAGTATAGATTTTGAGAATACAAACAGTGGTAATGCTACTGTATCTAAAATTTTTATCTCTTTTTGAAAACTAAATAATATCATGTAAGTTTCATAGAATTAAGGGAGTCATAAGGCTTACTTAACTTCTCACATGTAAAACAGATTCCATATAAGTACAGCTTAAGTTTCCCCAACTGCCTAATCCTGAGAATGGATCTTCACTCTCTGTCTCTGTCTCTCTGTGTGTCTCTCTCTGTGTCTCTCTGTGTCTCTCTCTGTCTGTCTCTGTCTGTCTCTCTCTGTCTCTGTCTCTGTCTCTGTCTGTCTCTCTGTCTCTGTCTCTGTCTCTGTCTCTCTCTCTCTCTTGCCCCCTCCTCCTGTCTTGGGATGCTTTCCCTCTCCCAACTAGCAGGATAATAGGCATGAAAGTTCCAAATGTATGGTTTTGCTTTATGTTTCTAAACTTTATCTCTGTGCCTAGTCTATACCATTCACAGCAGTTTTCTACTTGGCTGACAGACACAATTCAGAAATCAGTTGCAGACTACAAAATGCTCCAAATCGCTATGATCTCTGGATTTTCAGAAAGCTGATGAGACCCAGTGCAGCTGTGATTGATCCCTGACTACTCAGCTTGGTCAGCTAACCAGACACTTCAGATGAATGTTCCATTGCCTGAATCTGTTCTGGACTTCTCTCTTTTATTTTTAATTCTACCCTCCTTGTGCCCTAACAACTACATCATGGTTTCAGCAGGAAGTAATTACAGAAGAGAGGTTGTTGCTGCTTGTCTTCAACAGGATGAAATATTAGATAAAAAGGAAACTCTTGGTCATGGGGATAAAATGTCTACGTGTAGTCAGTCCTGCAGGTGGAGACTACTCATTCATTTCCTGACTGCTCATACCTGAATAATCAGACAGAATCTGCATTAATTACAACACTGATTGGCCATAGCTTAGGCATATTCATAGCTAGCTAAGTTACCCCATTTCTATTATTCTGTGTATTTCCATGAAGCTGTGACATTCCAGGTAAAGTTCCGGTGTCTGTCTCTTTCAAGAACTACATGGTGTCTTTGTGACTCCACTTATCTTCTCTCTGTATCTCTTCCAGCCTTGCTATATTCTGCCCTACTATAGGTAGAAGTAGCTTCTATATTAACTAATGGTAATAAAATATATTAATAGCATACAGAGAAGAATCCTACATCATCTCCTCTTTTCTGTCAAAATAAAAAGTGAGATTTTGACATTAATAGAGTAAAATTACATATAACAAAACAGGTATCATCCAAGAATTAGAGGTACAATATTTAGTTTATTTGTTTCTGGCAAATTAAACAAAATATACTATTATTTATTTTATCTTTGTGAGTCTAAATTTTCATGTCTTATTTATCTTTTATCATAACTAATGAAAACTAGATATCTGTCTTCAACTCCTCAAAGACCACACAGAAGGATATAATAGTATCTAAGTAACCAGGAAGTACATTGTAAGAAACTTCCAAAACTTTAAAATTAACCAAGACATGTTGACTTGACAGTGTTTCTGTAATGTTTGGGCTTCCATTTTCAGCCTATGGGCCTATAGAATCTAGCAGACATTTCCATGAAGCAGGAAATTTGAAGATCTGTTCTGTCTTGCAATGGCAAAGTTCATCAGTTGCTTTCTTCTGTGTCCTACAATATGTCCAGCAGACTCTTTCATGAAGGAGGAACCTTGAAGGACTGTTTCACCTTTAGACAAGTTCAGCAGTCACTTTTCTGTAGGTCCTGCATGTCCAGTTCACACAACATATCATAAAGCAGTCCAGGCAAGAACATTTTCTTGCCCAAATGCCTAAAAAACTCCTTAAGATGTCTCCTGGATGCCCATCATCCACTGGAAGTAGATTAGTATTGCCAGGAGATGAGTCTCAATATCATGAAAAATCTAAATTCTTAATAAAGAAATTTAAGTGTCATATTCAATATTCTTTGGAGTGTTGAAGATTATCTATGTAACTTAAATATATCTCTGTATATTTAGAAGTCTATCTACTTGACTACTATTTGGAATATTATAAATGACTATTTATTGATCTATATTTCTTAACAATACATTACATTACAAACACAATACTTTAACCAAGAGGAGAAATATATA
>LOJH01051041.1:0-12575 GCA_001685095.1 Ellobius talpinus
ATGAGTGAGTACATGTGATAATTGTCTTTTTGGGTCTGGGTTACCTCACTCAAATATGTTTTCTAGATCCATCTGTTTGCCTGTAAATTTCAAGGAGTCGTTATTTTTTTCTGCTGTACTCCATTGTATAAATGTACCACATTTTCCTTATCCATTCTTTGGTCACACTGCATTTAGGTTGTTTCTAGGTTCTGGCTATGACATGATGAGCTGCTATGAACATAGCTGAGCACGTCCTTGTAGCATGATTGAGCATCCTTTGGATATATACCCAAAAGTGGTATTGCTGGATCATGAGGAAGGTTTTTTCCATATTTTCTGAGAAATCACCATACTGATATCCAAAGGGGCTGTACCAGCTTGCACTCCCATCAGCAATACAGGAGTGTTCCTTTTAGTCCACATCTTCTCCAGCAAAAGATGTCATCAGTGTTTTTGATCTTGGCCATTCTTCTAGGTATAAGATGGAATCTCAGAGTTGTTTTGATTTGCATTTCTCTGACAAGTCCATCAAAATCTTACCTTGTGTAAATGATATAATTTATTTTTAACTTCTGATTATTATACTCTTCATTCTTTTAAAATGACAAGACCAGTCCCTAGTGGTTTCTACTTTCTTTGTATAGTTCAGAATAATGTCATTAATTGAAACCACTAGATACATCTGCCCTGCTTTTATTTCACATGCTGCTTGAAGGATCAGACTCTACAGTCACCAACTGAAATAGACTCCCTGACGGTCAAATACACCTTAAAGATTTATTAGGATGTCGCATGGAGGCCCTCACCCAATTTCTCAGCCTACATTATGGTCTCTTTGTCTTCAGGCATCAGAACACAGCTACTATTTTGTCAGTGTTGCTGTTTGGGGGCATTACATAAAATAACTAACTTGATGTTGCAACCATGTTGTATAAAAATGTTATTGTTCATCTTCTGAGTACTATTTACCACATTTATGTAGGGAATGGAGGTACATTTCAGCAGTTAAGGGTCTTTATTATATTTCCATAGTAATAGTCTTGTTCCCAATGTCCAAGTTAGCTCACAATTACCTGTAATTCCAGTTACAAAATGCCACATATGTGGTTTTCACATATTTTCACACATAATAAATAAAAAATAAAAATAAATCTTTAAAATGTTTGTACAATATTTATATATTATCTTACATATTCTTTTGCCTTGAATATTTTCTATAGGTTCACATTTTTAAAATAAGCATTTTAAAAAAGAAGGAAGAAAACAATGAAAGACACAGAAAGAAGAAAAGAGGGAGGAACAACAGTAAACAGGAAATGGACGGAGGGAGGCAGGGGAGGGAGTGAGTAGCAGAAGCGATCCAGCAGGATGAAGAGGAAGGAAGAGGTTCAAGAACTACAATATTTCAGAACCCCTATTTCCTCTCATCCATTAGTGACCACATATATCTCCTGATTTTATAAAAATTATAATTTCTATAGAAATATGTTAAAGTAAAAATCAATACATAACCAAAACATATAATCTTTTATGGAGAATAGTTACTTATGAAATTTTAGATGAGGGAAGACAAAAAATGGAACATACTACATCAAAAGAAATGCCATATTTTCGGGGAAAGCATCCTGCTCATTTAAGAACTACATCACTTTTTCCCTCATTAAGATAATAAGAGTAAATTATAAGACTCCAAATACACTTTGATCAAAGTGTGCCACAGTATCGCCCATGCTGGGAGATGGCTTCCTTCTCCCACGGGGCATCAGCATAGGGGAATTGGTTGCATCAACCTGTAAACACAAAGAAAACTACGTGTTTCGCAAATGCTAAAAGTCCATTTTTAATATTAAAAACAATATTTTACCATGATAAACGTCTGTTATCCTTTGACTTTTACATGACACTTAAAATTAGTTTCTGACAAAAAAATAAATCTGCCTCTACATGGACTAGTGGATTGAGCAGATGTATTTTGCTTGAAAAGCAAACCCAGAAGCAGAGACTTTATTGTGTTTTACATTTGATTGTTTATGCACAACAATGCATTTAAGCTGACTTTCAGCAAGCCAGTTTGCCAGAGACTCAAAGCCTGGGAAATGGCACATTCTTTCACAAAATAAAGAATAAACAGGCACCCACACCAGCTTACAAGTTATTTTTTTATGAACAAGAGAATTGCTTTTTGCCCATTTCAAACAGACCCTAAATGTTCCCAGCACAGTACGAGAGAGTACAGGAAGCAGAGAGCTTAATATTCCAGCACAGCTCACTGGAAATAACCACCAACAGAACTCACTAAAATGACAGAGCAGTGTGCTGTACAGAAACATGATTTGTCTGCTTTACATGGAGAATAATGGTTTTAAGTTTAGAGTAGAACGAAAGGGCTCAATTACTATTCATGGATTCTGAATTGTTTTACTTTGCAAACTCCTTTTGCATGAAATGTTTATCAAAATCAATGCATGAAAGTATAGGGAAAATAAACACTCAATTTCCCATATTTATAAAGGACTCCTTCAATTTAGATCACTAAGAAAAATATGTCGCCAATTTATACAAGTCTACTTTAGGCAATATAACTAAACATTTTTAAATAATAACTTTGGAGTAGACAGTGAAGGATAGAGATTGTGTATGTGTGTGCAATACATACACTACCCTGTTTTTATTTCTTAAAACTAATATCAGTAATATAACGTGTTGTCTTTTATATAGAACACTTTATAAATAAGCAACTAATGATTTTGTTTTATTTTTAAAAACTATACAACTCTTGTATGTTTATGTAAGCCTAGTGAACTAAAACTGAGATTTTTTTTAATGAATCAACAGTTTTCTTCCTTAACTATCCTCATTTCAAAAATAACATCCAATTAGTAGATTTCACAAAACAGAACTTCAGAGCTATAATAGAGGAACTCAGTAGTAGAAGAGTTGGTAATGGTTTAGTAATTAAGGCTAAATGATTTGTTTTTTCTGTTTTGCTTTTATACTGTGTATCTCACATGTTTTCAGTTTTCTTCCCTAAAATTATGCAGGCAAAGGTGGATGACCTTCATGACAATTTGTGTGAACTGGATCAGTTTTGATTGTATCTCTATCCAGTTTCTCTATCCACCTACCTTTTATTGAGCATTTTGTAATCCAGGAAACATAGGTTATGAGCTACAGCAAATGGATCCCTTATATACTAACTTGTTAGAGAAACATTTGCTTTTATATTGACACTGGAAATTTTTATATGGATTGTTATGTATTGTAATTGCATTTTATTTGCCATATTAAAAAATGTCAAATCCTAAATCCAAGCAAAACATTATCTGCATTTTTTCATTACGTAGGAGAATGGTAAAGTCCTGAAGGCACTTTGAAAGCCTTAGTTAACCAGCTCTTTCTGTTTGCATATTCAATCCCTCAGTGCAACATATGCATAATTTTATCATCATTGTGTGCCATCTGGAGTATCCTGATTGAACTGCAGTTTGAAAATGAGGGTTAAGAGATAATTTGGTTGCATACATTTAGAACTGAAATGTCTCTCATGGAGCAGAACAGAGTTATTTAAAAACAGAACTATGACTAAAAGATGAAAATATATTCCATAAACTGAAGCATACCACAGAAGACAATTACAAGTCTTCATGCTTTCTTACTTCCAGCTTAAAATTTTAACAATAGTATGCTAAAGAAATTGTTGTAAAATCTTTAATACCTAGCACTTAAGGCAATAGTTACTAATATAAGTATTTCTCATGCCAACACAAACTTTCTTTACCAAAGGTTAAGTATCACCTAACAATATCGGGTAAACAGCTACTTACTTTTCACTACACAGTCACTCAGGTGTGTTGTAAAGCTTGCAAAAGTTTATCTAATTTGAGAATTCTACTTGAGTTCAATTGCTCTTGAATTCTCCAAGAGCCATTTTGAAATCTGATAGTATTTCCATTCCAGAATTAAACATACAGTTACCACAGTGAGATATCAAGTGAAGAACTTCATAAAACCAATTTTAAATCAGGCTTGCCTCTTCTATATTTATTTTTTAAAATATAATATGATGTACTTTTTGAAACATTTTCTTCCAGATTTTTAAAAATATCACTGATATAGTCAATCCACCACATTGTGATGGGCAACCATAGTTCAGGTCAAAAGTATAGATATTTAAAAGAATTTCCCTAATTTAGACTTGTTAAAGGATTAATTATTTTCAAAAGCACACATGCTTTAAAACTGTGTCTAACTACAAAGCACATGAATATTCTTTAAATGTGTTGGGGAATAACTTTTAAAACCAACTTTTTTCAAGTTAGAGTTTTTCATATTTGCAGAAGTAACCCCATATTACCTAAGAGACATCTATTGCCTTATTTCCCAGCAGCACTTTCTGCTTACAATTTTTTTTCCTGCACGAACTGAAGGCAACTTTAAGCTGGCTCCTTCAGAACTGGAAAGTTCTTCCTCTCTTCAGTTTGTTCTGTGCTCATGGCTTTCTGGCATTTTCTGATAATATTGTGATTCATTTCCTTAGCTCACAGAACAGATATCAAGACATGATCGTCAAGACTTCGAACTGTGAGTTAAGACGAGCACACATTATTAGGCAACCACAGCAGGCTAAGGCAGTGAGAGCGGCAGTTCACACTACATTTTCTCCCTGTTTTTATCCAGAAGAGCAGAGAAGTGTGATCTTCTAATCTACTACGACCCTGCCACAGAACATGACATTCTAATTCAGTCAGGTGGGACACACAATAAACTCGAAATCACATTGAATGCCTCTCTGGTATGACAATTGATTGCATCTCCTAACCTTTCTGCATCTGTGGCACCATCTGGAGCATTGAGTACTGACATTATTGTACACAAAGAACAGGTAACAGCCTATGGGCACAAATGCAGACACATCCCTTCCATTAGACAACTGAAGCAACAATACCAAGGATGAAGAAAATGGTAGTCCGTATCATCTGGACTTCAAAAAAGATGTCATTACAATGGAAACTGAACATATGGCCAACAAATAATACTTTGTAGAACATCCAATGCAGGTTTTAATTTTTTTCTTTTTAAAATTTCCTTTCAGTCTTAGGAAATAAGTCAGAACATAGAAGACACCGAGGATAATTCTGAAAAGGAACTGCTATCCTAAAAGCTTAATGTGCTTGAATCTTAAATGGTTATGATGGTTATAATGATTGTCCTGTGTTAGCATGAAACTGTTTTTAACTTAACTTGAAATGCTAAGTAACTTTATCAGGGTAACATAATCAATTAGAGATCTAAGATAAAATTCCAGTTAATTCTTAAATTGATCATTATACCTACTTCATCATTAAGTTTAATTGAGTTTAATATTAATTTATCATGCTGACAAATTTATTAAATATTATACAACATGTTTTGACCTCTGTCAATTGAGTTATTCATATCAGATACCTCTATGATGTGTGAAAAAGAATAAATTATTTTCATAGCAAGCTTTTAGGATTTCATGGGAAGTCAGATAATATTTTTATATAATATAAAATCTCTACTGCACATTGGGGAACATTGAGTAGTAGTCCTGGCCCCTACCTAGTTAATGCCAATAACAATATCTCTCCCAAGTGATGACAAATAGCTCAAATTGTTTTAGAAATTGGCTGCCCCTTTTTCACTAAAATAGCGCAGCTGGCATTGCATTCTGTGACAGCACTATTCTAATATTCTTGCATTTTTCAGTAACTTATTAGAAGAACATAAAAACAAATTCATGGAAGTGTAAGGAAACACAAAACCTACAGCCTCTGTGATCTGTTAAAATCCTTAGCAAGTAAGTTGGACAGTATACTGTTACACACTTAACTGCTGTGGCAACTTTAATTGTTCAAGTGTTTGTCTGATACACAATTTCACAGACACTTCTCTCTCCCAAATTCATTCATAAAATTTCAATAAGCAAAGAGGCAATGATAGGTTAAAAAATGAAAGAGTTAAAAATTACACCAATTATAGGATAGCAATGGTGTCTAGTGTGGAAAGGACAGTACTTTGCATATGTTCTCAGTATTATCAATGTGTATGATTTATTATTGTAACAACATAGAAATAAAAGGTTATTTATACATTGTTTATATTAAGAACAGGGTGCACTAAGTTCCCTCTGCCTCAGGAATTCCATGCCATATTATGTAATGCTATACTAAGCTTTTAAGAACCATGAAACTAAGAACATAAACATTTTAACTCATTTGTGTCTGTGAAAATATGGGTTTTTTAAGCAATAGGAACCCTCTAAATCTTCCTCCTTGACATCTGTTCCACTACCCCATTATAGTGTTCTTTGTTGGTAGAAATCTATCTCAGAAATAGCAAATCAATGAGACTCAACAGCACACTTAACTCCAATAGTACTGAAGGCACTGCTTCTTCAGGAGTGATCTCCAACTACTGCCTAAGCAGGTCTCGGAAGCTTTGCCATTCAAGTCGTCCTTATGCACCCACGTTGTCAGAGAACTGAGTCCCAGCCCCACAAGCAGGAACTGTTAGAAAGAGGTCATTGTGGCATTGTAGGGGTTGTAAGAGCTGCTGTGCACACACCTGCTGTTTAACCATTGCAACCTGACTTGCATGGTGTCCCCAAATGACGGAATAAGTATATATAAATTCTATATTCAAGCTTTTTCTCTCTTGTCAGGCTTATTTCTGAGTCACTTATTCAGTTGTCATCTTTATTCATGGCAAGATGTTCAATCTTGACAATTCATTGCTTGTCAGCATCCAAAGAGAACACCACTGCTTAAATACGGAAAGAGTTCCATTTTCAACAGTCAAGTAAATGACAGCATTTTTAAACTCATCAGTGAATGGAGGAGGTTTACCTGCTGCTTCTCCAAAGTGCATTTACTAAGGATTATGAAATCAGAATATTGTATGATCCATGAGCCCTTATCAGGGGAAAAAGAATTAAGGAATCATCTCTTTCAAAACGTGGGCTCAGAAGCCTCAGATATGGGTTATTTATGAAATCCCATGCTGCTGCATCTGGCTGACAGTCCAAGGCAGGCTCCTGAGTACAATCATCAATTTCAAGGACATGGCACCAGTGTGCTTGGGTGAGTGACCGCTTTGCCCTTCCCTATACCCATTCCTGTAATTGCTTTGCTGCCTGGAATAGGAAAGAATCTGGCTTATTTGGCCCCTGTCTCTTTTAGTCAAATAGAGGGCTTCCTTTCAAACAAGTGACACATTTGTTGGCTCTTTAATATAAAGTGTACATTTGTATTACTGTTGCAAGAAGACAACACCTGCGAAGGAAACACGATATTATTTCCTAGGCCAAGCACCATGATTTTTCTATCTGGGGAAAAGCCCATATAGACTAAATAAAAGTGGCTAGCAGATTATAAAGAACTATGGGAGTAAAATGGACTGTGTGATTGATCATCTTCTACAAAAAATGCTGTCTGAAAAAACAATGACAGGGTTACTGACCTCAGGGTGTCATTCAATTCCTCCTGCTTTTCTCATAGGTAGCTTACAAGTACTCTGATGTAATCTTTGCTATTTTTTCCCCGCTAATTATTTTCTTTCCTGAAACGCCATTGAGATGCAGGGGGAGGGCAGGAAGCATGATGATATGGAGAAGATGGTAGGCGGGAAAAGAGGAGCAGGAGAGAAAATAGGAACAGTATTCTTACATTTTCTCTTTTCCTGCTAAGCTTAATTAGTAACCAGGAAAGACAGAGATCATGGATAAATTTAAACATAAAGGTAAGGACTTTCATTCTTGCTAAGTGCCAAGTTTAACCTAATAGATATGTTTTCTCTTTTTCCCTTACATCAAATGTTTGGGCTCAGTCTTTTTTTCTCTATACCACGCACATCCTCTGGATACTTTGTCCAAAACCAAATCGTAAACACTGTCCATCTTCATCAGTGTTCTTTTGAAAGGTAGGTTTTAGGGAATTATTTTTTGTCTTGATTTCCTTTTGCTTTACTTGAAAAGGCTACATAAAATTTTGGTTGTGTTTGCCTTAATAGCTCTGCCACATCATAGATATGTAGTCAAGTTCATTGTTTTATCAGAAAGTTGTCATTAATGATATGTAAGCAGACGATCAGAGTCATGTTCCAATAAAATTTATACATAAGGAATACATGGATGATTTAGTCTGATTTATGCTAAGCACTCAAAAATCTTTTCCTTTAGTCTACAATTTCCTATGCTGACTCTTTTCTTCAACAAACTAAAATTCATCTTTGACCTGATGTCACAGTGATTGGCAAACCTCTTTCAATATATGCGCCACCAAAATCCTACTTCTATCTGAGTTGTGTGTTTTAGTATTGGCATCACCACCACTTTTGTCTCTGAGGCCAATGACTTGTAAATTATCACTAAGTAATACTTTTCTCCCTTAAGCTACTATAATGCATGTCACATTTGCTTCTAAATATATCCTCACACTTCTTCCCACATAATGAATTCACACCTGCTACTTTAATTCAGATCATCCACTTCAGTCTTCTTTCATTCAATTCCAAGTGTGCTTTGGGAACACATAGCTATGATCACGTTCAGAACCATGGAAGATGTTGGACTTCCTCAGACCTGAAACATTAATCTAACCAGGTACAGAGAAAGCTTTCACTACATTTCCCCAGTTAAAGATACCAGCAATGGGACACAGTATATCACATGATGGGTCACTCTTCCAGAATGATGTTGTTGAAGATTAGCATTCACTCATCTTTTCATAAAGTTTGCATTCTTTGATGATGTTTCAGCCATCTGTCACAATAGGTCAACAGACCACTCACTCTGATTTCCTTAACCCACTTGCAAATGTTATTAGAGTCCCATACACAACATTCAACTCATTCACCCACACTTCTCTTTACTGTGGGAATAGGCTGGCTGTAAGTTTGCTATCATTTTCACCAAGAACACAAGTTCTTTGTTAGAAGAATATGCCCAGGCTACTGACCCTCCTTTATTTACTCACATTAAAATATCTTAGGATTGTAGTCCTTCAAGTGTATTCTTAACAACTGCAGGAAAGAGAATAGATTTACTTATCAGCTCTTCATCCTCTTATTGAAATTTCCTTTAAAATATGATTTAATCCAGGCGGTGGTGGCACATGCCTTTAATCCCAGCACTTAAGAGGCAGGGGCAGGTGGATCTCAGTGAGTTCAAGGCCAACCTGGTCTACAAAAGGAGTTCCAGGTCAGCTAGGATTGTTACACAGAGAAACCCTGTCTCAAAAATCCCCCCCCAAAAAAAAGGGAAGGAAAAGAAAAAAAAAGTGACATCATCAATATGCAGAACTATCTAGAAGCAGGATAAAGCCAGTTGTTCAGCAAGGTAACTTATTTGATTTATATCTTTCATGGATGCTGTGACGATGGTTAATTATCGTGTGGCATCTAGGCTGGGTCAGGGCTCCCGGATAGTTCATCAAATTTTTCAGGTGAGATTAACATTTCAACCAGACAGATTAAAGTAGGTTAATCACCAGCAAGTGGGTGGACCTCATTAAAAGAATACTGAGCTCCTGTGAACGAAGTATACTAGTAGCCTGACTTCAGGATCAAGGTGCAATATTAACTCTTTCTAAACTTTAACCCTGCAGCTTGTGAACTTGTAGAACCCCAAAGCCTTTGACCCAATTTCTTTGAACGAATCTGTCTCCATAGCAGTATACATACAGATGGGTGTGGTTGTGTTTCTCTGGAATGCTCACTGGTACAGCATCCTTTCATCCTTCTATTCTCTAGCTGTGTCATCTCACCCTCCAAAAACAATCTTGGGGGAATCAATTCTGAAAATTTTCTGCTGAGGAGAATGGGCACTACAGGCTGAGTTAAAGAGGGGGCAAAAAGTTAAGCGAAGTTCATGTTTGGGAAGGATTGCTTTGCTATGAATATCAACTCAGAACAAGTAGTGGGGCCTGAATGTATGACTGTGTTTTAGATGGATCTGCATACAGGTCCTGGACACAAGCTTGCTCAGACCACCATGTCTTCAAATACTTTATTCCTAGCTCGCTTGCTTCCTTCCCCATTTCACATAACCTAGGAGATGCTGCTCATTAGTTAGCACCTGTTTGGTGTATCTCAACTTTGTTGGGGAATATTATTTTCAGGTATGTGACTTTTGTTTTGACCCTGCATTTGTTTAATTCTGTGAAGCTGTGTTACTGTACCTGTCTAAAACACCTGATGGTCCTAATAAGGAGCAGAATGACCACTATCAAGGCAGGAGCAATTATAGGTGGGGCTAGTAGACAGAAAGTATAAATAGGAGGGCAAATCTGTGAGGATGAGAGTGAGGACGAAGAGAACAGGGAAAGGAGGACAGGGGCCAACCACCCAGTCACACAGCTAGCCATAGAGTAAGAAGGAAAGTAAGAGATACAGAATGAAGAAAGATAAAAGCCCAGAGGCAAAACGTAGTCAGGATAATTTAAGAAAAACTGGCAAGAAACAAACCAAGCTAAGGCGAGGCATTCATAAGAATAATCCTCTGTGTGTGATTTATTTGGGAGCTGGGTGGTAGGCCCCCTCAAAAGGCAAAAGAGTAAAATATCACACAACACAACCTCCTTGAGATGATTTCAGAGTGCATAAACACATTTAATTGCTTTCTTTAAAAATATAAATATTACATTTATTGAATGAGCTTACATACACAAACTATGGTGTTTTATGGAGGCCAGAAGATAACTGGAAGGAATCCATTATTTACTTAACATTCAGATCACTGAAATTGGCACCAAGCACCCTTATTAGCCAAGTCATCCCACTGTTCCTTTCTGTATTATTATTACTAATTTTATAATTGTTTTTATAATATTATTGTTATAATTGTTGAGATAGTGTCTTGCGTAGACTAGGGTGGCCTTGATCTGTCTCTAGAAGATGACCTTTACTTTCTGATGTTCCAGCCTTGTCCTCCAGAGTACTGGGATTACAAGTTTGTGTTACCATGCCTGGTTGTTACTCAACTTGTGGATCATTAAGGCAGAAAAATTCTTCAAAGTTCGGTGTCCTAATACATCTGTATAAATTGAACTAAAGGTGTTTTTAATTTCTATTTTTTGAGGCATGGTGTTTATATATAGCTCAGGCTGGCTTTGAACTCACCAAATGGCTATTAAAGCTCCCTAAGTATAGGTATGTACCAGTATTTTTAAAAGAAAATATGTGTGTAGACTATGATTTCAGAAAGATGAGGTAGTAACAGAATCTATCTTTAATAGAACTAATCTTATATATTTATTAAAAATTAACCGAAAGATAGTCTTAAAACTCTTTGTATATAAATTATTGGTAAATGTCATCTATTATTGATAACTATATATTATATAGAAAGAATTCTAAATTGTTTTCAATTTTATTTGAATATTATCTTAATTTGTAATGAGTAGTCATTTCAAAGATTTTGTTTTCCTGATTTGGCAATACAGCTGAGGTTCCTCTTAAGTGCATCAGTATGTTTTTAATGATTGCACTAAATAAAATATGTTGGAGGAAGGGCCGCTTGTTGGTTCCCGGCCACTTAACCCTGAAATAATCACGCAGAAACTGTATTAATTAAATCACTGCTTGGCCCATTAGCTCTAGCTTCTTATTGRCTAACTCTTACATATGAATTTAACCCATTTCTATTAATCTGTGTATTGTCACGTGGCTGTGACTTACTTGCTAAAGTTCCAGTGTCTCAGGAGGGGCTACATGGCATCTCTCTGACTCCACCTCCTTTCTCCCATCATTCACTTTAGTTTTGTCTCCCTACTTAAGTACTGCCCTGCTATAGGTCCAAAGCAGTTTCTTTGTTTATAATGGTAATCACAGCATACAGAGGGAAATCCCACATCAAAAATATCATATTGACTATGGACCCCAAGAAAAAATATCACTTTTCAATTATCACACTTGTTAAAATTGCAAGTTTCTGGAAAAGTTTTCTGGACCTCACATCACTCCCATACAAATATAAAGAAGCCTGTTTCCTAAGCAGCTAATCAAAATAACAACAAATACCTCAGTGATTAATTACTGCAAGGTAAAGTAAACATAAAGACCCCAGAGAATTGATGCAATATTTGCTAAAGGCAAGAGAATGTATCAAAACCTTTTAGTTTTCCAATAAGATCTCATATATGGAACATTAATCTTGGTTCAAGGTTATTAACAAAGTAAGTTGCTACAGTAATGACAATAAATTACAATGCAAGAAGAACCACATTATTGGATATGAATCAACAACTACTAAGGAAGTTATACACCTTGAAATTAAATTGCAGTTTATAGTTTATTATTAAATGTACATTTTTATTGCTCTGTAGTTAAGTAGTAACAAACTATGATTTAATAATTTGTTGATGAGTTTAGTCTAATTTTCCATTAAGGAAAGTAGGACAAAGAACACACTGGGTGTCTTTAAGGAAATTATCCCAATACTCTTGTCTTTGAATATTCTCTTTAACATTAAACTGGCTATGTTTAATGTTTTCTTCATGATCTTTGTTTATGTATTCAGAAAATTTAAATATTTCACCATATAATACAAAAAATTAAGCAAGACAGTGATTTCT
>LOJH01051042.1:2021-12575 GCA_001685095.1 Ellobius talpinus
CCTGGAACTCACTCTGTAGACCAGGCTGACCTTGAACTCACAGAGATCCGCCTGTCTTTGCCTCCCAAGTGCTGAGACTAAAAGCATGTGCACCCCCCGGGGAAAATGTGTTTTTGAAGGGAGGAAGGAATTACTTTGGCCCACATTCAAGGGTACAATCAGTACAGCAGGGATGGGATGGTAGAAAGAACATGAGATGGTTGGCCATTATTGTATCAATAGTCAACAAGCAAAGAGAGACGATTGTTGTTTGGCTCCTTTCCTCCTTTTTACCTAGACCATGACCACATGATACAGAATGGTGCTGCCCACAGTCAGGGAGGGGATGTTTTCCACATCCGTTAGTTCAATCCAGAAGCTCCCTGAGGCATTCCCAATGGTCACTTTCCTTTTTCTTGTAGTTACTCCAGGGTATGTTCTCACATCTGAAGACTTGGCAGTTGGCAATGGGACTTATGCAAAGTTTGTTTTTCTGGATCTGTGTTACCTCATTCAGTATGATTTTTTCTAGTTCTATCCATTTACTTGCAAAGTTCATGGTTTCATTTTTATTTACAACTGAATAATATTCCATAGTGTATATGTATCACGTTTTTATTATCCATTCATCAGTTGAGGGGCATTTGGGTTATTTCTGTTTCCTACCTATTGTGAATAAAATAGCAACATGGCTGCGCAAGCATCTACGGAGTGGGATGGTGAGTCTGTGGTGTACGCCAAGGAGTGGTATAGTTGAGTCATATGGTAGAGGATCCTCAACATAGATGTGACAAAACATTTTCAAAAGCAGAGAAGCACTTCCACTGTCTTAGGGTTACAGTTGCTGCAATAAGACACAGTGAGTAAAGAAACCTGGGAGGAAAGGGTTTAATAGGCTTGCTCTTCCACATCAGAGTTCATCAGAAAGGAAAGTCAGGACAGGAACTCAAGCAGGAAGGGAACCTGGAGGCAGGAGCTGATGCAGAAGCCATAGAGGGGAGCTGCTTACTGGTGTGCTTCCCTTGGCTTGCTCAGCCTGCTTTCTTATAGAACCCTGTACCACCTTGCCAGAGGTGGCATTACCCATAATGTTCTGGGCCCCTTCCCATCCATCACCAATTAACAAAATGTTCTACAGACTGGCCCGCAACCTGATCTTACGGAGGCATTTTCTTCACTAAGGCTCCCTCCTCTCAGATGACTTTAGCTTGTGTCAAGTTGACAGAAAACTGCTCAGCAATCCACTTAAACTGCTATAATGTTTTTTTAAAACAAACAAAATCATAGAACTTGTCAACTGTGTGTGTGTGTATGTGTGGGGTGGGGGTGGCTGCAGGCATGCATGTGCTGCAGTGTGCATGTAGAAGTCAGACAACTACTTCTCAACACTGCTTTTCTTCTTTTTCCATGGCTTCCAGGGACTGAACTCAGGTTGTTCAGGCTTGAGTGCTAAGGATTTTTATCTGTTGAGCCATCTCACCCGCCATTATCTTTTTATTTTGCACATCGAGAAGTGGCTTTTTATCTATGCAAAGTGCACACACATCACAAGGAAACAGAGATAATATACATTCATAGCATTCTTTGCATAAAATCTAACTGTTGAGATTTTTCAAACTCAGACCTGTCAGTGTTTGTGGGTTTCCGCAGTAGTTCATGGTGCACCCAAGAACAGGGTGGTGTGGAACTAAAGAAGAATGCACTATTGTGTCTCAGATGCCGACAGTCATTTCACAATATTAGACTCTGGTGCTTTGTCAACAGCATTAATAATCCCTTCACTGAAACAAACATTGCTAGGAGCTGAATAGTTTGCAGGAATGTGGAAAGATGGCTCAATGGGTAAGAAGCTTACTAAGCAAACATGGGAATCTGATTTGGGATTCCCAGCAATCACATAAAAGAACAGGTAAAATGACGTGTGCCTGTAATCCCAGCACTGGGAAAGAGAGACAGATGGATTTCGAAACTCACTACCTTATCAGTCTCCTCAAAGGATGAGCTGAACCCCAGATTCAGTGAGAGGCCTGGTCTCAGAAAATGAGGTGAAGAGACAGTTGAGGAAAGCACCTAAGATGACCTGTGGTCTTCACACACATGCACACGTAGACAAGTTGAGTAGCACGTGTTAACCGATGTTCACCGTATTAATAACTGACATCTGAATTGGGCACATCAGCTTTCTGGGGCTTTGAAACTTCCTTTGTGTGTTCTGAAATATTTGACAATTTCTCTGCATTCAGTTCCATTGTTCGTCACAAGATATGACAACCCCTTTCCTTATATGTCAGAAGCAAAATATAGCTTCATCTACTTGTAGGTGTATTCCCTTCTTCTTATAAAGTGTCTTGCTGTTGATCTGCAAGAAAATATGAAATTGCTACCATCCCTGCAATGATGAATATTTGCTTTGCTAATATGAAATTTATGCCCATAGCTTTCTTTACATGGCTTTCTGTGTACATGATACCTTTTCATTTCAATGCTAAATCACAGTATAATCTTTCCGAAGACATTTTAAACAATTCGATTTACCATGTGTAGTACTAGCGGTGCACAAATCTCAACTGAAATGATGAGCATGTGGATGGCTAGCATCGACTTTGCACATACAAGAGCAGGACAATGACATTGGGACTGCCACCCAGCTTACGGGAATGGTAGGAAGCCAGTGATTAGGGAGCAAAAGCCAGTACCAGAAAGGAAAAAAAAAGGAAACAAGGAAAGCCAAGTCTGTTACAGCTGATGAGAGGATTCTGTGCTCTGGAAAAGAGAAGGAAAACCCACATGGACACAAAAAGATCTAAAAGTGAGAGTCCATGAAAGCCCTAAAGGGAGGAGGAGGAAAGGATGGGAGAGAGGGAAAGAAGGGATGCAGGGTTGTTTTCCAAAGACTTCTCAGAGCTGTGGCACTTACATATGCATGTACATGCACACATGTGTACACTTTTGTGTGCTTTAATCAGACAAGTCTTATTTGTGAGCCATCAGCTAGCTTTCTGTACTTGAAAACAAAACCTCCAAAAGACTCTTTGGAGACTATTTCAGGTCAAGGACTAACCTTGAGAAAAAATTCCAAAGAAACTCTTTGAAACCACAAAGGCAACTGCCCTGGTTGGTCAGTTTGAGGGACTCTGTAAAGTAAAAACCTGAATTTCCTGCAGCTTACTGTAAAGTGACAGTCAGGCACATACCCTTATAGCATCTCACCCGTGACTAACATGCCTTTGAATCATGGCAAGAAGACACGGGGATTTCACAAACACACTTTTGCAGTACCCGCATTTGCTGTTCCTGACCCTGTTTCCTTGCCAGATTGTGAGAAGCACCTGTTCCCTTTCAAGAGGTTGTCAGATCAATATTTAATCAATTGCCTTTTGATATTTGGTAGCGCTGAATAAATGGGACGCCAATATTTCTGCTAAGAGCCGTTCCTTTGGTCTACCTCATTGCGTTTCTGTGAAAGCCTTCAGGAACCTCTGAACACTAAGCGGCTTGTCCTTCGAGTTCTGTGACATCCCCCTCCCTGCTGCAGAGGGGCTCTGTGGCTCGGGGAAATGTGGGACGCTGGTGCTTGTGCCACGCTTATTAAAGTGCTGTCCAAACCAAGTCATGAAAGCGGGAGAGCAGAGCCTCGTTCGGGACACTGGGGGGGCTTTGCCAGGTAAGGGCATTTAATAGAGCGGCCACATTAAAGAAAAGCAATGATGTAGTGAATGGAGCCTAATGAGCAGAAGTGGGGCTACCGTAGCTAAAGAGAAAAATTAATGAGCTGCGAAATATCCCCCAAGGCGAGATTGCCAGCCTTCTGCAAGGAGGTCTCAGCCTATAGGTTAAAAAAAAGAAAGAAAGAAAAGAAAAAGAAAAAAAAAGGAAAAAGAAAGCTCATATGGTCCCTTATCCTTGCATGGTAAACAGAAATTCTGTGGGCAATTAGGGGCTGAGCTGAATGTGAGATTTGAAAATCGAAAATTATGTCTCTAGCTCTTTGGGGATTTCCACACCCAAGACCCCAGCTCTAATTCCCCAAGGAAACAGGAGCCGTACACAGCCAATGAATAGAAACCGGGAACACATCATCCTCTCATCACAAACAATGCTCTTGGTGTATGCAGCAGATGGACATCTGGATGTTAGTTCCAAAAGTCTCAGGATCGGCACGATAGAACCCTTGTAAAACTCTCCTTAGAGGCCATGCCACGGGGCTGCCTCCAGGGCAAAACTACCGTCTAATGAGACCCTCGGTCTTTTTGTAATGACCCCTCCTGTAGAATCCAAGCTGGGCATTCACTCCCTTATTTCTCTTAGGCTTAACACTGGGCCAGATTTCTGTACATCTGTGTGGGGAAAATATTAAACATAAAGCTGTATTATACTGATAATGTGAGAAAAATAAAGCAGACAGATGCGGTCCCTAACCTGGAGAAATGGACCAGCCTGTGCCACTCAGGCGATGAATCATTAACAACAACTTTTCAAGTGCACATATTGGAAAAGAGGGTGTCACCTGTGCTTCCCAGCTGAGGCAGGAGATGGGACAGTGAGCCACATATATTGAAAGTGTAAACACACTGCAGCTTTATGGTCTGCATCTGGGTCGTTTATAAAGGGTTTCCTTTTTAATTGCTGCATGGGTGCTTCTAGCGGCTTTGTTGTTCATCCTCCAGCTAACACCAGGGAAAGGGAAGCTCAGAGGGACTGAATCAGAGGTTTCCTTGAGCCTTTAGGGTATAGACAGGGCAAGGACCAGTAGGATCTGCATGAAGCACTTTCATGCCCTTGACCAAATGTAGAAGAAAATTTATTTTCTCTGGTGAACAATTAGTACTATAAAGTTAATTTTTATTTGGGGGTGAGATAGGGATAGGAACCATCTATTTTAAAAAGTTTTACAAATATGCAAATAGGGGATCAATCAGCTCAAAGTAGCTTTTCAGGAAAAAGTTTAAAGAAATGGCCAGCCAAGACTCATGTGCTATTTCATTACATTATTCTGAGTCCTTTATAGGTCAGTATTGTACGTTTCATTAAAATTGGTATGCAACAGTTTGCAGGCAAACCTAGCTTAATACACTAGTCATTTTTCACCATATTATTACTACTAACATGCATCATTGCATGTATTAATGTGATCCAGTATAATATTTCAATATATGTACTGATCAAAAATGCCATATCTTTATTATCCCATCCCTTTTCCTCCCCAGCCTCCGGCAGTCACAGATTTACATTTACGGTTTATAAAAGAAGCAGGGATCTTGACCCCTCTGGCTCCTACAATCCTTTCTCCTCCTTCTCTGTGGGATTCCTGAACTATTCCTCATACTGGGTTGCTTTGCTCAGCCTTAACATGGGGAGGTGCTTAGTCTTTACTGCAACTTGATATGCCATGTTTTGTTGATACTCACAGGAGATGTGCCCTTTCCTGGATGGAGAAAGAAGAGGAGGGGATGAAGGTCAGAGGGGAGAATGAGGGAGAGTGACTGGGAGGGGAGAATGGGGGGAGGACCATGGCAAGGATGTAAAATAAAAATGAATGTAAAATAAAAATGAATTAAAAAAAGTTCTTCCACTTATGAGAGACTATGTGGTAGTTACCTTTCTGTATGTAACTTATTTCACATAAAATGCAATTCCAGTTCCACCCATTTTCCTGATAATGACATAGTTTTTTCTTCCTGATAGTTGAATAATATTCCTTCTTTCCATTCATCTATCAACAGGCAGTTGGGTTGATTATAGCATGAAGATATTTTGTTGGCACACTGATTTCATTTCCTCTGGTCATATAGCTGGATCATGAAGCAGAGCTATTTTCAGTTTTCATGAGCCTCCTTGTTCTCCAGAATGGCTGTACTAATTTATATTCTCTCCAAGAGTATAAGAGTACTTTTTTCTCTGCATCTTTGCCACAATTTGCTATTATTCATTTTGTATAATAACAATTTTAAGCCAGGTATGGTGGCACATGCATTTAATCCCAGCACTCGAGAGGCAGTCAGGTGAATCTCTATGAGTTCGAGGTTAGCCTGGTCTACAAGTTCCAGGACAACCATAGCTGTTACACAGAGAAACTCTGTCTCAAACAACACACACATGCACGAATAATAATAATAATTTTAACTCAGGCAAGATAATAATGCCTCATTGTAAATTTTGATTTCCATTTCCCTTATAATTAAGAATATTGGAGTGTGTGTGTGAGAGAGAGAGAGAGAAAGAGAGAGAGATTTATGTGTGTTCATATGAGTGTATATCTCTGTGCATATGTTTGAGGGGACCAAAGTTCTATGTGCAGTATGTTCCTTCATTGTTCTCCGCATTATTTTTTCACACAGCATCTCTTGTTTAACCTGGAGCCCATCAATTCAGCTAGGGCCCAAGAACTCCAGGGATCTGCCTGCCTCTGTCACTCAGCACTGGGTTCTATGTGTGTTGCTGTATCAGGTTTTTTGTTTGTTTGTTTGTTTTGTTTTGTTTTGTTTTGTTTTTTGAGACAGGGTTTCTCTGTGTAGCAGTCCTGGCTGTCCTGGAACTAGCTCTTGTAGACCAGGCTGGCCTCGAACACACAGAGATCAGCCTGCCTCTGCCTCCTTAGTGCTGGGATTAAAGGTGTGTGCCACCACCGCCCGGCTAAGCTGTGCCAGTTCTTCTGTAGGTGTTTGGATTCTGAATGCAGACCCTCACACTTGTGCAGCAGGCCCTTTCCTAATGTATCCATCTCCCCAACCGCTAAGCACCTTTCACGTGTGCTTTGACCATTCGTGCTTCTTTAATTTAGTTGCTTTTTGTTGAGACTTTTTATTTGTCTCTTTGGTATACATGATGGATATTAACTTTTTTTCAGATGAAGTATTGCCAAAACCTTACTCTTCTTCACTGATTGCTTTCTCTTTTATGAAGAAACTTGTCCGAACTCCACTTATCTTCCTGTGCCTTGAGGTCATGTCTAAATATCATTGTCTATGTCAGTGTCTTCAAGTGCTTGCTCTCTATTTTCTTCTAGGACGTTCCTAGTTTTAGGTCTCACATTTAGGTCTTTGATCTATTTTGAGTTGATTCTTTTATGGAGTGAATGGCGGGGTTAAGTTTCAACCTTTTGTGAATGGATACACTATTTTCCTAGTGCCTTTATTGAGAAGGCTGTCGTTTCTTTAGTGTAAGTTTTGGTATCACTCTGAAAGCTCACGTGACTGTTGATGTTTGAGTGTACTTCCGAGATATCTATTCCATCCCATTGCTTCATGTGTCTGCTGATATACTAATATTGAGCTGGCTGAGTTACTATGGTTCTGAAGTATGTCTTAAAATCAGGTATTGCAATGTTTCTGGGTTTTTTTCTACTTTTGCTCAAGATTGTTTTGGCTGTTTAGGTCTCCTGTGCTTCTTTATAATTTTATTATGCTTTATTGTATCTGGAAATGTTTGTGGTTGGTATCTCTCATGAGGCTACAGTCACATATTGGTTCAGACATTACTATCTGGAGTCCTTATTGTTATGTGGTTACAGGGCTTCCCTATGTGTCCATCTTGGCATGGGGACTTACAGCATGGTAGTCCAGGACTCTAACATTAGTATTCTAGAATCAGTGCGGAAGGACATCACTTTTACTGACCTAGTCACATTGCATCAATTGCAGTGAAGTCACAGTCCTGCTCGGTTTCAGTGGGAAAGGCCAGAGGTTGCACCTCTCTAGTGGAAGAGGTGTAGGTTGTACTGTTGATAAGCAGGCAAGGACACGTTGTTACAGACACCTTTAGAAAGCCAAATCAGCCAGAGCTTACCTGGGACTAAGATTGTAATTGAACTAAGTCTGTGTCTCTGAGGTAGAATAGAGAAGGGAAAATATAGGCAATCGAAATTTCTTTGATAGGCTTATTTGGGGGGCAAATGAATCTTGAAGTTTTTGGCACTTCCATTCTGCAGGTATATTTAATAAGGCAGTAAGCAAACCAACTGAAAGACATATAAACAAACCCCCTTTTATTGTTTACAATAATGAAATATTGAATTTATAGAATATTTACATCTCATTATAAACTGCAGAGCAGTTTAAAAATCCGCTCATTTCATCACTTTGTGTTTTAATTTTGAAATAACTGTTGCATCATAGACAGAAATGCACCTAAAGCCATTTTCACTTTGTGTAGCATAAAATCTCTTTTTCTTGCCTTTCCTCACAGTCTTGTTATTAAAAATGGAATACTGTATGAACATTAAAGGGAAGTGGAAGCATTTATGCTATCACAACTCATGGGCTCTGTAAAAATCTACCATCATTATAACTAATGTTGATAGGGCACTTACCGTCTGCTTTGGCTGAGTGTAGTTTAAGAGTTTCACACAATTTTCCAAGGGAAAAGAACATTTAACCCTGGAAGCTTGGATACATTGATCTAAGAAATTATTTCTCAACCTTCCTAACATTATGGCTCTTTAATACAATTCCTCAAGTTGTGATGACCCCCAACCATAAAATTATTTCCATTGCTACTTCATAACTTCAATTTCACTACTGCTATGAATAAATAATACTGCAAATATTCATGTTTTCTGATGGTCTTAGGTGATGCCTGTGAAAGGGTCATTCAACCCCCAGATGGGTCATGACCCACAGGCTGAGAGCCACTGATCTAAAACAATGCATCCCACCTAACTTAGTAGTTGAAAATTAATGCTCATTTACATTCTCTTCCATAGGGCATTGCTTTTGCAATTTTAACATAGAAAGGGCATTTCAGATACTACTTCTTAACATTGAATGGTCATATCTATCATATGGCTTTAAGCTCCCTGCAGGCCCCTTCATACCTGTTCAAGAGATGATGAATCATTCATTCTCAGTGCCCATTATTTTGTCTATGGTTGCCTAGCATGTTCTCTCTTCATAACATAATACAAGAAACAAGAATCATCTGACTATTAATATAAATTTGAAATAATCTAATTTATGTATTTTGTTTTTATTATACTTCTTAGAATAAATTAGATGCAGCAATCAAAGAGGTTTGTTTTGACATTCCCAAACATATCTCCATGGTGCATTGCTCCCGTTCACCCACCCTTTCTGTTTTCTGCCTTCCTTCTCTCTGTGTCTATTTCCCTTACAGTTTATGTCTTTCAAAATGCGTCCAAGCTTCAGTGCTCGACCATCGTTAGCTAGTTATGTGAGACACACCTCTGTGGTTGTGACATCCTGGAATGTTCTGGGTACTTCTGCTGAGAATTGCTAGGATTACTGGACTAACCCAAGGTCATGTGGTTAATTAATAACAGTGCGGGTGTTCAAACTCTATTTTTGAACTCCTTATCTTATGTTTTCTGAGCTGCATTTTAGTCATAAAAGCTAACAGGAACTCACATACTTATTAAGGCCGGGGACACAAGGTAGACGTAAAGTAACAACTGCAGCAACTTATGCTGCATTATTTGCACATTAAATTTCTTACTTAGTCTTGAAAGAATTACAGGAGAAATATGGTCCTGCAAAAGGCTCTCTCCGTGTGTTTCTGTCTCTGTCTCTCTTTCCCTCCCATCAGTGTTTCTGATGCCTGCCTTCCCATATAATTCTGTCCCAGTGCTAATTCATGTTGCTATCACGCTCTAGCGGACCTGTTGGTGCGAATGCAACTCCACTGAGAAGAAAGACAAATGTCATATCACTGGTCTTATGAAATTAGGTGTGTTGCAATAAGTCAGAATATAGTTCCATAGCAGGTTTCTTAGAGCATTGCAGGCCTCAGTGCTACAATTGCATGGAATTTCAGTTAGAAAAAAACCTACATCATACAGAGGGAAGAGTGTCCAGATCCTGTCACTATTTTATATTCATTGTGCTGTAGCCAGAAGCTATCCTTTATCTCAGATGCTTAGGTCCTGATGTTGATTAGACATCCCTTCTTTTCTTATGGGGAATTGGGGAATGCCCTCCTGGAAGATTCTACTTGCCAACAGAAGATCTTGCTTCTTTTGGAGACCTTCTAGTTGAATAATATAAATACTTTCATGCTTACACATGTGCACACACACACACACACTAACCTGGGAAACTCAGTTCTGATTAACACAATGTACTGATAGAGATGAGAGCTGTCATGTGTGTGTGCTCACCACAAAGATGTAACTACCAACTTTGTGTCCTCTAATAGAGCCTGTCACAGTGAAAAATTAAAAGTTTTAAGAAGATTCTTAATAAAATGTTCAAAAAAAGAGAGATGCAGATGCTAGAACAGGTTTGCTAAAGTAGCATATTGTATGCTCTTTGTGATTTTATTTTATTTTTTTGGTTCATTGAGACAGGGTTTCTGTGTAGCCTTGACTACCCTGGAACTCGCTCTGTAGACCAGGCCGGCCTCAAACTCACAGAGATCCTCCTGCCTCTGCCTCCCCAATGCTGGGGTTAAAGGTATGCACCACCACCACCAGGCGCATATTGTATGCTCTTAAATCTATGAAAAAATTAAACAAAACTGTGGAATACATGTACCCTTGGCTTTATCATAGTTAATATTTACTGTTGTATTTATTCACCTCAGTTTTTTGAAGCTGGAGATACTTCAAAAATCTCAAATAAC
>LOJH01051044.1:0-12575 GCA_001685095.1 Ellobius talpinus
TGGATATTTATTACTGAAAGAAGGGGGAAAGAAAGGAGAGAGAGAGAGAGAGAGGAGAGAGAAAGGGAAGAGAGAATAAGAGAAGAGAGACAGGGAGGGGCCCCAAGAGAGATGCGCATGTGCCAAGAGAAAGAACAGACAGAGATCCAAGATGGCGGGGGAGGAGGGCAGGGTCACCGGGAGTGGGCGTGGCTTTCCTCTTAAAGAGACAAAACCATAACAAAGACCCAAATATTAGGCAGTGTAGATGGTGAAAATGAATCAGGAATACTCAGATAATGTAATAAAAGTATCCAAACCAGAGAATATTTCCTTTGTTCAAAAGGATTGAAGAAGAGGTTCACATTTTAATAACA
Organism: Ellobius talpinus; assembly: GCA_001685095.1. Classification (NCBI taxonomy): domain Eukaryota; kingdom Metazoa; phylum Chordata; class Mammalia; order Rodentia; family Cricetidae; genus Ellobius; species Ellobius talpinus. The sequence goes on from LOJH01051044.1 coordinate 357, forward strand.
AAGAAGGCATTTATTTGTGATCAGCCTTTTTTAACCATCTACTTTTTAGCAGTATTTATCACTGTGTAATCTGATATCCTCAGTTAAAACCATTTGATGTGATAACATGTGGCATAAATATCACTCTCTAGTTCTGAAAGGTTTTATCTCTCTTTCACAAGGCAAGATTCCTCTCTTATTAAGAGTAAGGTCTAAGAAATTCAAGCACAGAAGGAAAATGGCTTCTTCTAAGGCATGCATGTCAGGCTCCTGCTTTTTTGCTTGGTTGGCAAGAGGCTGAGTGTGGGAATATTCCAGTCTATCCTATAATCCTAGGTTCCAGTAACATACTGAAGCTTGTTTCAGTTCTGAGAGGGTCTAGAAATCGCCTGTTCACAAAAGCAAACAGACAAACACCACCAAACCCAACAGTATCTGCCTTATTTTTCATATGGGTTAATTTATCTTTTGCATGTAGAAATATCACTAAGCAGGGACTCTGGTTCCTTCCAAGGCCTAGTTCTCAGAGCTGGAATCTCAGAAAAGGATGGAGAAGCGTACCCTGTGGGTATTACCTAGATTTATTATTCACTTGAAGTGAAAAAAAAAAACAAAAATATGTTCTACAGAATATCAATAACCAAGAGCTTCCTCACTTTGATTTGTGTGTTCATAAGTCTTTCTGCAAGTTTAAGTGAAATTATTTAAAATAATTTTCTAAGATATCTTATGCTGTATAATACATTATAAATATTTTATTGACCAAGAAAGCAACAATAAGATTGAATATTTTACACATTTTATTTTAATAAAATTTATAGCTTTGAGAACTATAGGAGTTCCCCAGTAGATTTTTTTCTCGTCTCTTATGTATATTATAACATCATCTGCTAATAGTGAGTCTGACTTATTCCTTTTCAATTTGTATTATTGTCTTATTGCTCTAACTAGAACTTCAAGTACTATACTGAACAGATATGGAGAGAGTGGACAACCTTGTCTTGTTCCTGATTTTAGTGGAATTGTTTGAATTTCTCTCCATTTAGTTTGATATTGGCTGTTGGCTTGGTGTATATTGCCTTTATTAAGTTTAGGAATGTTCCTTTTATTCATGATTTCTCCAAGACCTTTGTCATGAAGGAGTGTTGGATATTGTCGAAGGCTTATTCAGCATCTAATGAGATGATTATATGACTTTTTTTTAGTTTGTTTATTTGGTAGATTACATTGATAATTTTTTTATGTTGAACCACCCCTGCATCTCTGGAATGAAGCATACCTGATCATGGTGAATGTTTTTTCTGATGTGTTCTTGGATTCAGCTTGTGAATATTTTATTGAGTATTTACATCAATGTTCATGAGGGAGATTAGTCTGTAATTCCCTTTATTAATTGTGTCCTTGTGTGGCTTGGGTATCAGTAACTATAGCCTCTTAAAAAAGATTTTGTCAGTGTCCCTTCTGTTTCTATTGTGTGGAACAATTTGAGGAGCATTGGTATTAGTTCTTCTTTGAAGTTCTGGTAGAATTCTGCCCTGAAACCGTCTGGCCCTGGGCTTTTTTGGTTGGGAGACTTTTGATGTTTCTATTTTGTTAGCAGTTATAGGTTTATTTAAACTGTTTATCTGGTCTTGATTTAATTGTGATATGTGGTACCTATACTGGAGACTGCCCATTTTCTCTAAATTTTTCAATTTTGTGGAAATTGGAAATAGGTTTTTTTTAATATGATCTGTTGATTCTCTGGATTCCCTCAGTCTATTGTTATGTCTCTTTTTTATTTCTGAGTTTGTTAATTTGGATATTCTCTCTCTACCTTTTGGTTAGTTTGTGTAGAGGTTTGTCTATTTTGTTTATTTTCTCAAAGAACCAACTCTTTGTCTCATTTACTCTTTGTGAGGGTTTCTGTTTGTTTGTTTGTTTGTTTGTTTCTGTTTTATTGATTTCTGCCTTCAATTTGATTAGTTCCTGGCATCTTCTCCTCCTGGGTGTGTTTGCTTCTTTTTGTTCTAGAGCTTTCAGGTAAGCTGTTAAGTCACTAATGTGAGATTTCTCCAGGTTTTTATGTAGGTATTTAGTGCTATGAACTTTCCTCTTAGCACTGCTTTCAAAGTCTCCATAAGTTTCAGTATGTTGTGCTTACATTTTCATTGATTTATAGAAAGTCTATAATTTCTTTATTTTTTCTTTGATTCAGGAGTTCATTTGAGCATTGCTTATTTTCTATGAGTTTGTGGGCTTTCTGCGATTAGTATTTTTGTTTAATTCTAACTTTACTCCTTGGTGATCTGATAAGATATAGGGGGTTATTCCAATTTTTTTGTATCTGTTGAGGTTTACTTGTTACTGAGTATGTATTCAGTTTTAGAGAAGGTTCCATGAGATGCTGAGACGATAAATTCTTTTGTGTCTGGGTCAAATGTTCTATAGATGTCTGTTAAACCCTTTTGAATCATAACATCTGTTAGTTTCTTCATTTCTGTTACATTTCTCTCTGTCAGTTCTATTCAGTGGTAAGAGTGGGGTATTGAAGTCTCCTTCTATTAATATATAGATCATGATGTGTGATTTAAACTTTAGTAATCTTTTTTCTTCAAATGTTGGTACCCTTATATTTGGGGCATAGATGGTCAGATTTGAGACTTCATCTTGATGGATTTTTCCTTTGATGAATATAAAATGTCCTTCTCATCTCTTTTGATTAATTTTAGGTTGAAGTCTATTTTGTTAGGTATTAGAATAGCTACACTTTCAGATAAAACAAATTTTATAGTCAACAACATACTAGTGTATTGGTTATTGCATGTAGTCAGGGCAATACAAAGTCACAAAGAAGCAGTATGGTTAACCTATGATATGGGATACTGTTAAACAATCAAAAACAATAACCTACAAATAAAAAGATTTTCCTAAGTAGGCAAAGTAAAAGGTTAAATGTTGGGTTAACTTATTAATGTGACATTCTATTAAAGACAAGATTGAAGGAACCCAAATAAAAACTCTAGTGTCTAGGACTGGCAAGTGATAAAAAAACTATTTATTGTGGTATGTTTTCACAAAGCATCTTTGAATAAACTGTATTAGTCTTCTGAGTTGAAGTTTGCTTGTTTGCTTGCTTGAAACAGGGTATCAAATATCCCAGGCTGGTCTTGAACTTGCTCCATTTCATGTTTATTTAGTTGACAGATGCTGACCACTAAACTCAGTGTTTATGCATGCCCTTTACCAACTGAGCCTGTGTTTATTTTTTAAATATTGATTCGCTGGATTATGTGGAAATTTTTTCTCAGTATTTTAATAACCCAGGAACAAGAATGCCTATCAAAAAGAGAAGAAAAATTTAAATACATAACTATATATAATGATTGATTATTTAAAATATAATATATTTTATAACTTAACATACTTAATAGATACACATATGTAACATGTAGTTGGACTTCTGAAGAAAGCATCTAGATAAGCATTTCAAAGACAGTCAAGGAATTTTACATCAAAAACAACCTTCAGTTTGCTATTTGTGGATGGTGCTTATTATGTGAAGCTCAGATGACACTATCATCTTTTTGAATATATAAAAATAAACTTGTCATAAGCTAAATAATATTGATTCTGTTGGTGTGGGTAAAGGAAGTACATATAAGGTGTAGAAAAAAGATTTTAGGATACTCTTGTAGTTTATTAAATTAGAATTTTGAGTTCTGGGATTGGGTACATGGATAAGTGGATAAAAGCTGTTACTGAGCCAGCATGAAAACCAGAGTTTGGATCCCCAGAACTTTTGTAAAGCAAAAAATAAATAATAAAACCTGGCCTGCTTTTTCAAGCCTTTAACACCAGTGTTATGGGGACTAAAACAAGAGGATCCCTGGGCTGTGCTGGCTGCCAGCCTGACTGTACCTGCAGTGAGAAACCCTGTCTCAAAGGAATATGATGGACATGGACAAAGGAGGACACTCAGTGTCCTTTTACAGCCTCGGCACACTTTTGCTCTGTGCTCAACTACACACACATATGCACATACAACCCTCCTCACACACATAAAATGAGATACTAGGCAAGTAAGGAAAAAGTGCCAATATTCACCAATTCTAGATAGCATTTTTGTTATCTTTAATGCATTTTAGTTTACTAATAAAGAAGCTGGAGTTATTGCAAATTTGTGTTTGCACTAGTTAGTATATTTTAATTCAACTGTTGAAACATTATAGGAGATGTTTAAGATATGCTTTCATGTCAACTCCAGAATAGATAGTAGGCCAATTAGAACAGAGACTTCTATGTAAAGTACTCTAAACTTACTAATAGATTTATTCATTAGACCTCACAGATATTCCGTGCTTCCCAATTTTAATACCATGATATTGTGTCAAACTATTCTGGGTAAGACTTTAGCAAATACCTACTTGTCCCAGATAGTGCGCCCACTACACACCAAAGTAAGGGTACTAAGAAAGTCTGAACTGCTAAGCCAGTGAGATTTTGTGGTTTCTCATATGGTTAGGGGTTACCTAAAGCAGCAGAGATTACTCATAGACAACTGCATCACCAAAGGCCAACTGCAGCGTGGGTGACAGCTTTTGAAATCTGGAAACCTGAAGCACACCACAGGGCATAAAGGCAGCGTAATGGGTCAAAAGGTGTCACTTTGAGACAGCTGAGATGGCCTCTGCCTCATCTAGGCAGCTCAGCTTGTCTCATGTTGTCTCTCAGCAATGCTCACTTCTTATATAAGCTTGAGAAGGAGGGCGGGACTAACTGTGTCTGGTATATTTCAGAAATATCCTGAAGCTTTGGGTATATTTCAGAAATGTCCTGAAGCTTTTGGATTGTTGACATCCTGTTATTTCGATGACTTTCCTTCAGGATGCACTTTCTTTTAGAACATTCTGTGCCTTACAGGCATTCCTCAAAGATGGAATATTTTCTCCAAAACAAAATTGCTGCACAACACACAAGCTTTGTGAAACAAACAAGTTTTGACTTAGTTTCATGTTCACCAGAGTCAGGGAGTCAATGGCTCAGCATTCCAGTGGTTGGCATGCACACAGAGACTTGTGTGTCAAAGTATTTAGGATGATGGGTAATCCTGCCAGTTTAATCATCACTACAATGCTCTTTCCACTACATGCTGTGAAAGACAGAATTTAAATTATTTGTTTAATATTAAATTAATATGACTAAATGTGATAACTTATGTCACATACTAAGCCACTGTATCTTAATATTTACTAACTTAATTTGGGAAAATACTTTTTTGTGCACTCAGAGAAAATATAACTGCCTTTGTAACATAAATCTGAGTTTAGGACATAGGTTTCTGTAAGAGGCAACCTAATTTTAACTTAGACTTAAGAATATACTATTATTACATCTTCCTGCAAAATAATTAGAATGAAGGCAGCATGTGTTTTGTATGAACTCAAAAGATGGATAAAATTGTCTTCCAAATTTCAAATTTAAATTGTTATGCACACTACTTTATTAAATGACTTGTATTAATTTCTGTTGTTGGAGGTACCTAATTGCTACAAACTGAGTGTCTTAAAAAGTAAATAATTTGTTCTCTTACCATTTTAGAGGTGAGATGACCAAATGTCAAGGTATCTTTAGGGTTGAGGTTACTCTCTACCTACTCTGTGGAAATTGTTTCTGTTTCTAGTTTAGCTTGTAGAGGCTTCTTGAATGCCTTGGCTGTGGCATCTTCCTTCATTGTTTAATGTTTTTCTACATCTCTACTCTGTCCCTAAATCAGCTTGGCATAGTTTTGTTCTTCTGGAAAGAAATTTAGGATTACATTGGACCTATTCACATGTTCAGGGTCAGTACCTTTATTTTTAAGATTCCTCAGTCATTGCTTCTCATTTTTAAAGTTGCACCGATGTGTATGATAATATGTCCCCAAAACCTGGAAATTAAAATGCAAACATTTTGGTGGTCGTTATTTCATTCAATCATATCAGTCTTCAAACCCTCTTCAGCTTGTGATGTGTGTGCAGTGAAGGGGCACTTTAGTGAAAGGGCTCTGGTTGCCATCTTCAGTATCTCATCTCAAACACTTTTACCTGAGTAAAGTGGTACTGGGGCACATAGTTGCCCTAAAAGCACATATTACAAGACCAACTTGCTCTAAATATTGACTCATAAAGCTAAAATAACTTGTGTAGGTGGTTTTACCATGTCTTTTGAGAACAGTTTCCTATTCATAGTATGGTCAGTTTTTATCGTGACTATTATTATTGTAAAAGGTATAAAAAATGGGATTAATCTTAGAACACTGCCCCAATTCATACATGGACTATTTTTAAAGCTGTTAGAACAGTGACTAAGACAAAGCATTTGCTACATTTGTGTTTGCTGAAAATTTTGGTATTATTAGATCCACATACAGTTTCAAAGTCTTTTCGTTGGAAAACTTGAAGAACTCAGCGGGAAAGACAAGTTCAAATGACTACTTCAAAATCTCAAAAGGTCATTTAGTGTAGATTTACTGACCACTGCATAAGTACAAAGATTTCTGCTAAGCTCAGGGCCAATAATGAACAACGTGAAACATTCCCTGCCCTCAGAGAACATGTAGGCCGCTACAGCAGGCAGCTGATTAAAGAGTGAAGGGTAATCACTGCGGTGGGAATTGTACAGGCCATCATTATTTGGGGCTCTAGACTTCTATACAAAAATTTACATCTTCAAAGCTTAAAAATGAGTATAAACTGGAGAGCTATTTAATAAGCCTCAATTAATTCTTGGATTTCATCTTCAAGCTAGAAAATAGCTTATGAAATAAATATGAAACACAATTCAAGCAGAACACAATTTAAATATACACACATAGTATCTCTCTCACACACACACAACTAAGCAATGCTTCTGTTGCACTAAATATCTAAATTCAAAATAGGGAATTTTGAGGTAGAGGAAACTACTGTTTCTGCTGTCTTTTAAGGTGAAAACCCATCAATGTCTTTTTAGAGAAAATAGATTTGCTCTATAGTAAGTGCAGTATTTTCCCTGTGTGTACTTGCGAGCAAGTCTGGACATGTGTATGTGTAGGTCAAGTGTTGAAACTGGTGTCTTTCTCTTTGATCTCTACCCTGTTCTTTGGGACAGAGTCTCTCACTGAACCCAGCACTCATTGGATCAAGCCTATGGGCTAGCCAGTGAGGTCATAGGACTCTCCAGTCTCTGTGACTCCTGCGCCAGGATTCTAAGTTCCTTTCTGGACCTGTCATAGGTGCTAGGGACTAATATTCAAGTCCTCATGCTTGTGTGGCAGGCATTTTCCCTACTGAACTGTCTCTCTAGCTTTAGGACTTTCAGATTTTCCCTTTCCTGTACCTCTCTGGAGTGTGTCATCTTTACCCAATGCTAGCAGGCAGTTCAGTAATAGGCTGAAGAGACTTCACGGGGAAAGTTTTGAAAACAGTGCGAGAAGTGTGTATTAGACTTTGTCAAAATATTTTCTTGTAGGGAACAGGGGAAAAATTTGCCAAAAGTTAAAATGCATAGCAGGTTAATTCATGCATGTTATTTAATGTAAATAATTTCACTGGGAATCTTTCTAGGTAAAATTAATGTTTACACTGTGTATAATCATAGCAGGTGTAAACATTACCAAAGTTTGAAAGGAGAATGATTGGTAGTCATGTCCTCTGTTATCCATTTCCTCTCCATCTAATACCCATCTTATTTTGCATTAATAAATGCAATATAAGTTGTCTATTGAAACAATGGAAGGGATTTATAGGCAATTTTTCCTCTTCTCTGTTTTCTTTTCTATTTTTAAAAATCTTTTCAATAGAAAAGTCATATGAGGAAACACAGAAGACAGAGGATGATTATTTGCTGAAGGTAGACCTGAAGCTGAAGTCAAGAAGAGTGCTGTACATGTGTAAAAGCTGGATGAGATTCTGAATGTTCAGAGCCAGCCTCTAGCATTGTGTGAGCAGGTTCTGTGCCCTTCTGCTGAAGGAGATAGACATAAACAAACACACAGGCAAAAATTATTGCTGTTTTTCTAAGATCTTCTGCTGGATTTGTCATATGAAAATCTCAAATGAAAGATTCATCTTGTTCTCGTAGACAGTCCATGTTACGTGTGTGTGTAGAATGCTTTCAAAAGACATGGGATGGAAATTAAAGAGTGACCGGAAATGGCTGTGCTCTGCGGACGGTAGCATATGTGGACCATTGGCTCTCTTTTAATGCTGATGCATGAGAGAAGCAAGCCTCCCTTTATAACCAGCACATTCATGCCCTTTGTTCTTCTTTATCTGTTTTCCTTCCTGTAGATTTCCTCATTATCACCTATCACTTGCATTTTCTTTGTTCCTTTAGACCCTAGACTCCATTTGCTTTCAGCATCTGGCCTAGTAGCTGTTCTGTTACTGTGTCTGCCTTCTGCTGTGTGTGCACTTCCCAGAGCGGCAGCAAAGCTGAGGAAAATAGTCAGTGCCTGTCAGGGGAGCCTGTGAGATGATGGTGACCGCACTTTCCTTTACTCTCTGTTCTGACATTAATTCTCACACTTATCTATCCACCCAACTGTCTGTTCGTCCATCCATCCATCCATCCATCCATCCATCCATCCATCCATCCACCAATTTATTAGTTGTGACATAGTTTTTCAACACAAGAAAGCAATGCCTTCCTGCATTTGATCTGTTCCTAGACTGAGGAAGTTAAGAACAAATGTAATGGTGCTGTTGAAATGCATACTTTTAACAATAATTTGTTTTGCTTTTCAGGGCAATTTCAATTCAATTAGCTGTGTAATGAAAACACATGGGAGTATTCGAAGAACCATTTAGTCTCTATCCAGGTGGCATGGTTTTAAATGGGATGATAGTCAATCTAAATGTTGAAAAATGCCTTAAAGACATCTCCCAATCAGTGAAAAATTATATTTTATACTGAACCTGTGTGTGCACAATTGTCTGCTTAGATGGTTAAGCATTCAGAGAGATACTTGTGCAAGGATGTAGATGCATTTATCTGCGCTCAAATTTTCAAGTATGTATGCCCTGGCAGCAGGAGAAAAGAGATTTAAATGACTATACCTATGAGGTTAGTTTATTTGTGTTTATTTTTTTCCTGTGGAATAAAACAGACTATCAAACATCAAGTACACATGGAACTGTATATCTTGATGATATGTAGCAAGTGAAGGAAGCAATTTTCCAATGGCTCATTAGCCTCAGAGAGCCCAGTAATACAGGATGGCAATAGATTATGCCTCCATGATGAGGACAAGGTGGCATCTTATATGGATCTCTAAGCTGCCTAACCCATTGAAAGAAGCTCAATAGCATATTTTAGTATCAGTTCAGACTGTCTTCCAGTTCCTGGTGATTGATTTAATAGTGAATTTGACAATGTCTATATGAGATATGGAGAGCAGTGTCGATTAATTAGAATAAAAATATCCTTTTAGGAAGAAAAGAAAAGTGATTTAAATCTTGAGAGTCTCATGGGATCTCATTAAAGTTCTCGCTCTTTAATACACGGTGCTGTCTAGCAGTCGTCAGCAACCCTGTAGTGTGCATCACTGATAGGTTAGTTTACACAGGATTAATTGTGTAATTTTGCAGGCAACCAGCATGGTGAACATTGATTTTTGCATTAGCCCTATGTGTTATTTCCAAGGGGATCCTGCTTTCTAGGGTGTTACATTTCACTTCTTATTAATTATAATTTCTGCCAACATGTTTTATGACCAATACAATTTATTCTAAGTCTTTCATAATCTTTTTTTTCTAATTGTTATGCCCTTCTGAAACTTCATTAATTTTGAGCATCGATGTGTAAAAACACGGCAAGAGAAAATGTCGCTGACAAAAGGTTCTCTGGCCAGCCTGTTTCTCCCATACCTCTGTGTTGTTGCAAGCTTTTGCTGAAATAATGAAGCAAACTCAATTGTACTCACATCAGGCATGGATTAGATGAATCAGTGTAAGGAATAGCTAGGAAATTTTATACTTCTCCAACCACAAGACTTGAGTTTCTGAAGAAGGAGACCTAGAAACAGATCCATTTGCTATGGACATCTCATTGCCATCTTATCTCCACAACACTACAACATATTTAACTCTTAGATTCAACCTTAGTCAAGACAAGGCAGGTATTTGTAGATTTAGAAAGATTAAAAGTTTTTTTTCCTGAAATTTTCTAATTAGGCTAGCACTCAGCCACTATACTTTATCCTCTCTACAGGATGGTAAAAAGCCCACTGGGAATGGGGTTTTAATAATATCATTCTGGCTAGGATCACAGTAAACTTTATCATCATGTATGATTTTGGGGATAATGATGTTAAATGCTATATCTGAGTTTAAACTAAATCTTTAATATTAAGTTGTATATAAATATGTATTCAGCATACTAAAATCTTAACTGAAAAACATCATTCATCTACTCTTGTCCCATATTCTCCTCCCATATCTCAGACTCTACTTCATGAGACAAAAATTCTTTCCTCCCATTACAGTCTTTTGAAAGAAAAAAAATCACATCTTGGGTTTTTTTGTGGGGGGGAGGGAATTATTTTTCTTCTCCTTCCCCGTCCTTCCTGTGAGTTTGTGCTTGCTATGAAAGTCCAATAAAAAAAAACCTGTGCCAAGTGGGTACTTAGCATGTATGCAGAGTGACAACTGTCCCTGCAAGGGCCCTCTTCAACACTCTGTGTCCAGAGATTCAGAAAGAGCTCATTTCTGCACCATCAAAGGGGCCCTTGTGTAATCAATTCTGAGCAGTGAAGATGTAAGAAAGAGAAAATAAGAAGTCTTTTGAGCGCTTATATGATGCCTGGATTATGTGGAGAGTCTAAGGAAGCGGCCGCACTCTGGCTTTTGTGCCATTCGCATTAAACAGGAAGCGATGAAAGTAAAGGCTCATAATTGACATCGTCCCAGACAAAAAAGCTGTGGCTCCACAGCTTGCATGCATCTTTGTAACAAATGACCTGTTGAGGATTTAAAAAAAAAGTCTTCTTGGTAAAGACTAAGAGTGTTTTGTGCCATTGTAAGTGGACCACCTTCATAAAATGCAAAGCCTTTTCCTTAAAGAGAACAGAAATTTGGTTTACAGTTTATGAATTGAAATCACAGTACTTAGATTGTTTATTTGACCCCTGTAGCTTGCCATATCTTATATGTAACTTTAAAGAGTTAGTTCAGTCTTCTGAATTCCTATTTCCACATTTTAAAATTATCCTAATAAATTATAGACACGGTGTTCTTTCATAGGTTAAACAAGTCTTTGTACGAATGCTATCAGTTGTGAAATGCTCTGTCATTGTGAGCATTATTAGAATAAAACTCCTCAGGAGATGGCCACAGATTTCAGTTCTCTGGATATTCTGCTCTTATAGTTGAACTCTGTCCCAAAAATACTTTTAGTGAGTGAATATTCTTACTGTGTTCATTGGATTAAATGCATGAGGACATATGCATGGATATGGAGAATCACTGGAGGTCCCAGACTTTTCAGTGTGTTTGTAGTTAGAGAAGATTTAGGAACCCCTTAACCAGATGACCACAACCAGGCTTTCACTCACATTAATTATACTACCTGCCTTTAGAGTGCCTGAGACCACGAGAGTGCATTTGGTATAATTGGTTTATATTTGCTAAGCATTGTTAGCTGTATTTCTGTGCTTCAAAATAGTTATCTTCTTACATAAATAATTCCTAGAACCACAGAAACAATGGAATGAAGAGCTGGGGAAAATTTCTTAGTGTATAAGAGCACTTTCTGCTCAAGCAGGAGGGCTGACTTCAGACACCTAACACTCATCAAAAGCAAAGTGTGGCTGCATGTGCCTCCAATCCCAGAACTGTGGAAGAGCAAACACAGATCTTTCTAGCTTGCTGGCCAGCCAACCTAGATAAGTAATGGCAAGCTCTGGGTTTAGTGGAAGACCTTGTCTCAAGTGTATACTGTAGGTAGGGACAGCTCGTTTGTTTCCCAGCCACCCAGACCCAAAATAATCACACATAAACTGTATTAATTAAAACACTGCTTGGCCAATCACTTAAGCATATTGCTAGTTATCTTATATCTTAAATTAATCCCTTTCTATTATTTTATATTTCACCATGATGCTTGTGGCCTAGAGGCAAGTTTCTAGCTGGCAGCTTGCATCTTTCTCCTCTGGAGGCTACATGGCTTCTCATTGATGCCACCTTTTTTCTCCCAGCATTCAGTTTAGTTTTCCTGCCTAGCTCTATTCTGCCCTGTCAT
>LOJH01051045.1:0-12575 GCA_001685095.1 Ellobius talpinus
TTATTAACCAATGAAAGTAACACATAGACAGATGACCCTCCTCCATCAAGGGAACATCATAGATTAGGTGAACATTGATTTTCTTAATTTATGGAAGACAAAGAGTGTAAATGTGTGTCTCAGAAAAAATGAATAATCAATTAAAATTATAAAGTTGTTGTTCAATCACTCTCATGCTAAAGTAATTCAGTTATAAAACACAATGTTTTTTCATTTGTTTTATTGGCACAGATTATTTTACACATATTGGTGAACATATTGAAACGGAGATGCCATCCCTCACTATTCTTGGGAGTATAAATTAGGGTAGCATTTTCGAAGCCAATTTTGTCAGTACTCATCAAAACAATAACATGTACAAAGTTGTTGATGTAGCCATTCCACATGGATAAATCTATTTTAAAGATCTGTCTAGTAATAACTCTACAAATATGATTTTTGCAACATCATTTAACAAACAATAGAAACAATCCCAATGTTTTAGTCATAGACTATTTAATTGTAGTACTGCTATTCATTGGAACATAATGCATATTATATTATGTATCATATATAATCTATATATACATATTATATAGTGTGCATTTTATGTGTATATGATAGCTAATAGCATATATATATATACGTTGTGTACATGAATGCATATGATAGCAGTATAATCAGAATCAACTTATTTTTGTCAGTGTGCCTTTTATGTTTAGAGATAGGTATCTTTGCTTTTTAACATTAAAAATTTCAGAAAGAAACAAAATATTGACTGGCAATTAGTAAAGGGAACAGAGCCTCATATGGAAGCACCTTTCCCATTCCTCATTAGACTTGTATTTTTACTGAATTATTTTTAAACATTCACTATATCTTGATATTTCAGGCCATCATACCCAGTGGAAGAATTAGAAGAAGAAACTGTCCCAGAAGACGATGCAGAATTAACATTAAGTAAAGTGGATGAAGAATTTGTGGTAAGTGTGGAGCTGAGCTGCCTCCAGCCTTGCCCATGGCTCCCTTTCCCTCTCCTGATTCCCCTACTCCATTTTTCTGGAATGCATTTAATTGTTATAAGTCCAGTGCCATTATCAGTCCTTTAGGCCTTTGCTTAAGTTAATGTTCATGGTCTTGAGTCAGTTCTAGAAGAGTTTCTAAATCTGTTTATATATGTATATATATATATGTATATGCACATACGTGCATATATATCACTAGTTATATGAACAGTGTTTTATTAAAAACTGAGCATGACCTTGAGAAACCATAGCTAACAAAGAATCTAGAACAGAAAGCTAACAGTTCATCCTGTGCTGAATGTGGTGGTGTACACCAGATTTTAGGACGCAGAGATTAGAGAGTCCCCAGTTAAAAGCCTGTGTCTACTGCACAGCAAGTTTTGGGACTTAGGCCACATAGCAAGATGATATCTTAGCAAAACACATCATCTTCAGAATGCCCTAAGGATTTATAATTAGTGCATTCTGCTTCCTACAGTTACTATTTGTTTTTAAAGAATTCCTTTATTTTTATCAATTAGGATGAATACTGCTGCTGAAATTTTGTTAAAATGCTTTTAAGTGACCAGCATTATTAAGTTGTTTGGCTCCATCTACATATTTTTCCATGTTTAATTTCCTATCCATGGTATGAAGCTAAATAATCAGTTCTCTACAGTAGCTGGTGTAGTAAGACAATAGAAACCAAAAAGCATTTCTCAAAGTGATCCTTTCATAGAACTGGACGTGGGTTGAGCTGAATGTTTTAGAAGATATCCATGTAATCTGAACTAGACACATGGTAGGGGAAAGAGTTTATGTAGTATTTGCTGTCACAAACCAATTCAAGATTTCTTTTTTTTAATCAGAAGATAAACCACTCTATATTTCAACTTAAATAAACTAGTATAAGCTATAAAGTTGCTAGTTGTTAGATTATCTAAATAATAAAAGTTAACCAGTAGTCATAGGGTTAAATAGAGTTATATCCAAATAGAATATTATGTAGATGGCATGTCTTAATTACAGACATTACTGATATGAGAATGACAATTTGTACTTCATTTTACAAAATTTGCTGGCCATCATGACTGTAATTATGTAAAATATGTAAAAATACCAGTATATTAATGTTTGTTATAAATGGATAGAATAATTATGGATGATTCTGTTTAATATTCCTTTGTATTTTCAAGCTTTTTAATGTATATTTTATTAGAAGTATAAAGAATACTTTTAACCATATTAAGATACATAACTTTAGGTGACTGTGCTGCTTTTTTTTAGCTCCCAAGGTTGAATCTCACTGTAACCAGGCTGGCCTAGAACACTCACCATGTAGCCCAGGCTAGCCTCTGCTTCTCAAATAGACCACAGTAAAACTAGTCAGTTTAAAACAAATATTTTTTAATATAATAAAATTTGAAAATCAAGGCAAAAGAAAGTGCAGCCTTCAATTCTGCCTGTAGCTATGGAACTCCTGTTGTGTGTAGCATTAGGTAGCTGTGTTAAAGTGTGTTCTGAAGCTTGAAGGCAGGAAGGAAGCAGGTGTGACCTGCAACTGTAAGAAAAGGAGAGCTTCTAGGATCAGGTAGGGATGCTTCAGGTGAACTGGAAAGAGAATTTAAGCATTTAAAGAAGTTTTAAGCTATTGTTCAATAGGCTTTTCCTCAGGATCAGAATTAAAGTCCTTATATATTCTCAATTTTTCCCCATTAGGTATTTCCATGGTCTTTTTAATAACTAATGGAGTATCAATCTATACCTGCTTCTAATATACCAACATTTAACTTCAAGGCTGTCACTCAAAAGTACTAGTCTCACTTTGCTCGCCGTCATGGCCCCAGATTGCCATTCAGGATTTGGTGTGTGTCAAGGTTTTAGTATTTGACTGCAAACTCTCTCAGGATACTGTTGTGTATTTTTTCTATGATTTTTTAAAGGTCAAAGTGGAATTATTGTATATATGAAATTAGGGAAATAAACTAGACAAGATCCTCTTTATACTATTCTCCCAAGCCAGGCAGTAAAGACCTCCCAGTAAAAGACCAAACCACAGGCCTTCCTCGGAGGAACTTCCTCTGGAGCTTCTTGTTTGCTTTCTGTCAAGTCTCTGGATGTGTTCCTTTCTTTTCCTCTTGCTCCTCACATCACTCTGCAATTCTCTCTCTTCCTTCTCCTGTCATCTCCTGTCATTGTTGCTAAGGAAAACTGGCCTTGTGCCTGCAGAACCTTGTAAGGGACCCACTGATCCTGTTGGCAGAGTTTTGGTGGGTCAAGGATAGCTCAGATAACTTCTGACACTTCTGCACTTATCAACTGGAAAGTAGAGACCTGCAGCTGGAGAGCGCCAAATCACAATCAGTCACCCAGGTGTAATTAGTCCTTCAAATTAATGATGACGTGGAGTCTCAGTTTGTATGAACATACCTTTGGGAGCAAGCAGGAAGGGAATTAAGGTGCAAGTTAAGCAAGGAAATGGTAGGAAATTGTGCTTTCTGAATTCCTGAGATAAATCATGGAGAATCCTAACTTATTTTAAAAAGTATTTTCTTCTGAACCCATTTATGTTTGAATTCCTTTGAAGTGTTCTCTTCATAACATTTAGTAAGTTAGTTTATCTTCCTGTTAGTCTAGATTCTCTAAGAAACAGAACCAGTAGGATTCACGCATGCACACCCACACACACACATACACACACACACGCATGCATGCACACACGCATACACGCACTTTTAGAGAAAGAAAAATTTCCCCTGGAGAGCTGGTGATTGGATTGGAACCAAAGCCTCACTCCCTCATACCATGCGAGTATTCTTCCCTGAGCTGAGCTAGAGCACCTTTTTGAGATCTGTTCTTTGTATTTATCCAGGGTTAAGTGGACCTTGCTCACACTATAAAGTCTAGAAGTGCCTTAAACTTTGGATATTCCCACCTCAGCTTCCTGATTAACTAGAAGTGCCATTATGCACTGCAAGTTTGGCTGGGGAAAAGTGTTTATGTGGAACTGAGTAACTCGGCTATGGGGTCTGAGAAGTCCCAAGACCTGCTCTTGACAAGTTGGATCCACGATAACTGATGGTCTACTTCCAGTGTGAATGTGAAGACCCCAGGGAGAGCGATGCCTCAGGTTTCTGTCTGGATCTTACACCCCAGACAGAAGACTGATGCTCTGATTTAAAGCAAGGGGAGCGTAAAGCCTGTTGGTGGTTCTTCAGACTTTTCAGTTTGGAGACATACCCACCTTGGAAAAGACAGCCCCTTCACTCAACTCCATTGTTTCAAACATTTATTTCACCTAGAAGTATCCTCAAAGATGCTTTCTGAATAATATTTAATAAATTAATTATCTCAGCATCAATGTCTAATCAAGTTAACACATAGAATTAGCTACTAGATTTCCATCCCTTGTCAACTTGCAGCTCTTTAAATCACATTTTATCTCCAAATAAAGGCAGTAGCAGGAGCATAATTCTGCTTAACTATATCGCACATTTAAAGTATCTTAGAGTCTATGAGAAAGGATAAGACAGAAATATATTTGCAAATAAATATGGAAGAAATATGCATGACAGTGCAGTCCTTATTCCTACACGTAGTTACATAGTTAGAGACTTCTACTTAGAACCGCCTTCATTCACCACCAGTTCTCTACCCCCTCTACCTTCAGCACTACAGCTGACTGTGGTCATTTGCCAGGTGGGTGATCCAAACCTTCATTCCTGAAGGGTCTGGGACATCAGAAGTCTTGTCTGGATTAGGTCATTATAGTTTCCCAGTGGCCATAATTACTGGGCATGGCAGTGCTAAAAGATAAACTGAAGGCTTGCCTGTGGTCCAGACACCCTCCCCTCTGTCTTACCTCTATTGTAATGGCAGCGTAATTTCCCTTTGGCAGTCTGGACCACCACCCAGCCTGCACAGTAGTTCTTCCCGTGGTTATTGATTCAGAAATGTGGGGAGCCCTAAGCATCCAAATAGTGTTCTTAGCATGCAATTCAGTATAGTCATCATTTTATCTCCTAGTGGAGTTAAGACCTGTAGGCTAACGGAATCATAAAGTCACAGGAACCAGAGCAAAGATTTTCCTAGTGGCTAATTAGAAGTAATGGTGCTGCTACACATTTGCACTCCTTAATTCTCGAGCCATCTGCTGGGTGACGGAGCATGCTAGTATCTAGTATTAAAGCTCTGTCCTGTTAGTGTTCAATGGAGTACACGTATCTGCTGATGTCCTATGTAAACAGTACTGATGAGGTCATGGTAAAGTACGGTGACCTTGTTTCTCCTAACAGCACTGAGTCATTGGCATTTCAGTGAATTACTCTTGTTAAGTAGTAGAAACACAAAATACACCTGTCACTTTTCAGAAGTATAAGTATTTATTTATACTTGACTTAATATATAAACAAGTCAGTTTTGTCTGCACGTCTTTGCCCGCATTATTCCCCACCTCAAGATAAACAAATGTCAAGCCAGTGTATCAAGTGTATCCATGCTGTCTTGTGAGCTGCTGGATTCTTTTCAGTTCTCCAAGGCTTAGGACATAGTTCTCAAGTCTTACTTTAGTGGGACAGATCTGAGAAAGAACCCTAGGACTTTCATTCCAGCAAGTTCCCTGGCAATACCAATGTTCCTATTCTCAGAGTCACATTTTGAGAACCACTGGCTCTCCTATCTCAAGTCTGAAGACAAGGGCTCTTTGAACCCTCCCACTGCAGCTCTGAACCCTCCTACCTGTAGAAATGTTTGCCAGCCCACACTCACTTTTGGCCTAGTTTGTTTGTATTTTTTTACAAGATCAGATGACTCGAAGATCGTTTTTTTGTTGGCATTACTGCGACACCCAGTGTCCATAAAATTGAAATATTCTTGTTAGATTACTTTTCCCTACTATGCCACTTGTCACCACAATGACATTTGAAGACAAGGAGAAGCTCATGTTTTATATGCTAAAAGAACCCCCTGCTTATTTTCTGTATATAGAGCAAATTGCATCTCAAAGGGTCGTTTCCTAACCACACCCCCACAACCAACTGCTTTCAGATGAGGCCAGCTTGGAATCCCTCTGGATGTGAGGACCATACACCAAGCATTACTATTATTCATTACCTTAACAAGCCTGAGCACCCAGGATGCTTTTCACACAGTGTGAAAAGTGTATCTTCAATGCTGGAGAGATGGCTCAGTGGTTAAAAACTTGCTGTTCCTCCCAAAGATCCAACATCAACCTTCTCCTGTCTCCCTCCCATGAGCCCCAGCACACATGTAGTACACACAAGTACAGACAGAGACACAAACAGGTAAATAAAATATTTTTTCAAGTGCATCTACATGTAGTTAGTCCCTGAGACAAATGAAACTACCTGTGTCTTTCAGCCTTCATTTTTTTTTCTTTTAAGTCTTGTTGCTCCAGTAAAATTCCTCCACTGTTTCATATATCTCACTTCGGCCTATTTTTCTCTTGTTTTTATGTTTATTCATGAATTGTAGCAATTACTCCTCCCCTCCCTCTTTCTTCCCTCCTTTCTTCACTGTCTGCAGAAACAGGTTCTTTTAAATGGCACCATCAAAACTTCAAAGAAATTATGGGCTGTAAATAATTTTGTGCCCTACTTTATGAATATTTATTAGGCTTTTAATATGCTTTACTGAGTCAGTCATATTAAGCTTAGCCAGCTTAGAATATTATGTATTTACAAATATATATTTAACTTTTTATAAATTTAAAATTTTTATTTTTCAAAGGAAGAGGAGACAGATAATGAAGAAAACTTTATTGATCTCAACGTTTTAAAGGCCCAGACCTATCGCTTGGTAAGTGTCATTGGCTAAACAAGGAATCAGCAAGCAATAAATAATATGTATTCTGCTGAAAATATGAGAAGAAGCCATTTGCCAGACATTATTTTGTGTAATTCTTGCAAAGTAGTTATGAAAATTGTTTTCCTATATATATAATGTTATGTATAGGAAAATTATATAATATATACATATATATGCATGCATGTATATATACATGTACACAATTATATGTATACAATTGTAGCAAGCATAAAAATCCAGAAGGGTAAGTAAGGCTGCTTCCTGTTTGTGGAAACCAACACAGTGCCTGTAGGGCAAACTGAAAATGTATTTGCTGGATGGCATTTTTAATTATGAAAAGCTGTAAATTTTTCTCTCTCAAGATATTATCCATTGATATAGACCAGGAGTAGATGATTTTTGTTTGTAGAAAAACACTTAAATTGTATTTCCATGAAGTAAAATAAATTCTATTTTGTGGTCAAGCATTGCTTTAAGACAGATTTTCCCTCTCTTTGATTATAAAATTAATGCAGTTGATGAGAGTATACTTACTGCCAATGAGCTATTTTAAATGTACATGTGGCATTTTTGCATTTTATACATATATTACATTTCAATAAATTATGTACCTATGAACCCTCCAAAACTTATGTGTACAATATATGCTTACTTGCCCTCTATTTTCATGTCTGAGTCCTCAAAACAAGTTTGGATCTAGTTTTTGTTTCATATGAAAACCTCCTCAAGTTACCACAAAATGTTCTGTTATTACTCGCTATTTACTGTCTTAGTATTGCTGATTTTCAGTAGTTATCACCAGTGTGTGTGTGTGTGTGTATGAGTGTGTGTGAGCATGAGTGTGTATAACCATATGACCGTATGTGTGTTTGCATGCCTGTGTGTGTGCATATATGTTTGTGTCCCAGCTTGAAATAGAATGGAATGTTGTGGCTCTCTTGCCAAGAGTTCAGTACTTCACTAGGATTCTAACCTTGTACAAATTTCCAAACTTGTTGGAAAAGGTTAGCCCGTTCATAAGACTTCTATGATGAAAAGGGTATTAAGCAGAGCGTAAGAATGGCATCTATCATATAGAAAATGTTTATCACATGCTAGCTAAGAGCTAGCCTTTCCCATGTTCTCATATGTCTGATTTATAAGTTCCTTCATGACAGAGATAATTGTCCCTTTTATATTTCTCACGCCATAAAGCACAAAGTGCTGAATAAGTAAATACTTGTTCAATAAATGAAAATATTTTAAACTTATTTTTATTTTTTATGTAAAATATAATTATATTATTTATCTCCACTTACTTCCCTTCCTCAAACTCCTCCTGTACCTCTCCGCCTTTGCTTCCTACAAATTCCTGGTCTCCTCTTTTGTTGGTTGTTATTGTTACACACACAAACACAAACACACACACATTTATACATGAGCATAAATACAACCTTCTGAGTCATTGTTACTTGTGTGTAAAGTATTACAGGGATGACCTCTTAGTTCTGAATAACCAATTAGGGGTCTCCTTCATGGGGGAAAGCTTCTCTGGCTCTCAGCATCCCTTAGTTCCTATAGCTCTTTGTCTGGGGTGGAGGCTGTGAGATTCCCTTCCTGCCTTAGCAGATCTGTTGGTGCTGACCTTGTTTGGGTCTTGTTTAGGTAGCTGTATCATTGATGAAGTTTCCCCGTTACTTCTAGGAAACATAATCTCACTACAGATTTCTTGGTCCTCTGGCACTTCCAGTCTAGGTGCCTCCTCTTCTGCAGTGCTCCCTCAGTCCTAGGTGCAGGAGTTATGCTGTAGATGTATCCACAGGGGCTGATGCTCTGTGGCCAGCTGTTCTCTACATTTTGATTGGTTTTGGTTTTCTGTAATGGTCTAGAGAGAGAGTAGGTTTAGTTAAGGAGATGCCATGTAAATGCCAAAGGAGACAGATGCTGGAACCTTACTGGTAGGCCACAGCCTCATGGTGATACATAAATTAATAGAATGGGTTGATTTAATATGTAAGAGTTAGCTAGAAATACAGCTAAGCTATTGGCCGAACAGTGTTGTAATTAATATAGTTTCTGTGTGATTATTTGGGTCTGGGTGGCCAGGAGATGAACAAGCAGTCTTCATCTACAATGGTTTCTGTTTTAAAGAGAAGCTTCTTTAGTGAGGGTTGGGAGCTACATTTACATGTGGATATAAGGATAAAAACTTAAAAAGCAGTTAGTATTTATGCTGGTTTGGGGACATGGCAGTAGTAGGTTCTCCTCTAAGGTTGATGACTTCCTAGCCCCAGGTAGTTTGCTAGGTTTCCAGGACCAGGAATCCTATTAGAGAGCTGTTGGTTACTGCCAAGATATGAGTACCACTATTGCAGTTTTAGGGAAACCTTGCCATATTGGTCACTGTTGTGGTTCACAGACTTCATAGCTGGTTTTTTCCCTCCCTTGGCAGTATAGCAAACATTCTTAATGTTATAGTTAGTCCCTCCTCCCTTTCTGTCTGTTTTGACATCCCTCGCTCTCCCTAATTAAAGCCCCCCATTTTCCAATTTCCCTCTGAATGAATGTATTTTTACTGATTTGTTAAGATTATATAAAGTAATGTTAACATTTATGTTCAAATAAACTTGTTATTTATTTATATCTTACATTTTCAGATCCCTTTTTAGTATTCAGATTATTTTAATGCCATCTACTCTTTTGATGTATTTGCGTAGTATAAACATTAACATTTATAACCTCAAGGTATTCAAATTTTTAACAGTTAATAAATTATACTACGAAGTTTAAAATATTTCTTCAAAGTCCAAGTCTTTTCCCCCTTCCACCACATAGGTTTGACAGAGTTTGAATATGATATGATTCCTACTTGGAGCAAGTACAATATGATGTTCGTTATTCATTTGGTGTATGTGCTGGAGATGATGAGGACACTGTCTTCTAAAATAAGGAAAACAAAGTAGAGATGGATCCACAGTTATTCTTAGAAACTCATTTGTGTTATTGATGTCTGTTGGGGTTAATAGTCTGTGAAGGTGGAATTCCCTTTGAGCAAAAAATTTGAGTGTTGAGAAGTACAAAAGTAGCTTCATTTTCTTCTACCACTAATTTAATTTGTCTCTGAAATCAGGCTATATGAAGAAGTGTTTTCTTCCTATATGTGTGCTTATAAATTATTTAAATATCAGCTCATTTGGCTAAGATTACATAATATATATCCTTTGGAATTAAAACTGTGACATTTTCATAGGGGGAAAGTCTGGACACCAGGTGTTTGTGGATGGTCAACCATGAAGTACTAATGAGACAGAAAAACCCTTTCATAGTTTGGAAAACCTGGCAGGCTTATCATATTGCCCACTAAAGCCATCTGCCTGGGACAGCTGTGACTAACTCGACTAACTTCAGCTTCTAATGGCATAGACTGTTCTTTCCCCAAGACAGAATTGCTGTGTAGGTTAGTAATATAAATTTAAGATCTTATGTTTAATATAGCAGGTAGGCTCGCAGCACAGCAGAAATACCCTTTCAGTAAGGTTGCTAGTCTACCAAGGAAACCAATGCACTGAGCACATATGTGACTGCAAACCTGGGAAGGTGTTGCTGAAAGCAAGCCATCCTTTCCTGGGGCTTTAAAACAGTGGATGCTTCCAGCATCATTCTCTGACCTCTCGCCCTGCCTTTTTTTTTCTCTCTCTCTCTTTCTCTCTCTCTTTCTTTCAGAGATCCAGTATTCTATTATAGTAATTACTGGCCTGTTATTGTCTGTCTCATCTCCAGAATGCACACTCCTCTACAGCAGGAGCTCATTACTGCCCTTTAAAAAACCTGTGCCTGCTGTGCGCAAGCTACTCAATACTCAATAATACTGAATGAACACGTGCTGAGTATATAATATATACGGAATGTCTTGGGCAAGGTGTAGTTTAGACTTCATAGAGAAAAGGTCTTCAATAGAAGTCATTTCTTCTGTGTGCCACATATGAAATACAGGGAGAAAAAAAGAATATATATATACACACACACACACACACACACAAAAGCTGGAACCCTGAAAGTGTGCTAAGTAACACAATTCCAGGATTTAGAAAAATGTCAAAAATGTCTTTTTTTCCTGAGTTTTGGTAAAGATGGAGCAAGAAGAAAGGCCAATGAGAATGGCATGTCACATGGGTCATGTTCTCAAGAAGCAGTCAAGGAAGACAGGTTAGAGGCAAGATGCTCATGTCATTGGAATGATGGGATGAAGGGCAGAGAGCGGAAAAGGACAGAGAAAGGAGTCTGGTTGTGATACAGTGCAGACAACCTGGGGAGGGGCGCTGGAACAAGCTCCTGCCTGGCTCAGTGCCTGGAGACAGGCTGCCCTAGAAGGCCATCCTCCAGGTGAGACAGCCTGGGGAGCAGACAGCAGGAGGCCATTTGCTGCTCACACCCCTGCAGCTTGGTAGGCAGGTCCTTCCCTGAGAGTGGACCTGGTGACTGTCTTCTTTAATGTCTTAGTATATTGAAGCCTGCACCTACTAACTTGAAGGATGGAATTAGTGTTCTCTGTGGACTTTACTTGCAAAGGAATGCCTAAGCAAATCACAGCACAGCAGGTAGCGCAAGCTCTGAAGAACCCAAGGCCCTTCCTCTGGAGGTCAGTGCTGAGGGCTATGAAGTTGGTTTGTTAGGGGGAGGCCTGCTGCTCAGAGCATTCCTTTACTTTTAGATCTAAGACAATGTCTTTACGACCATTATTACTGTTTGAGTTCCCCTGCAACTTCCTTATCATGATTATGAATTTGCCAAGCATCCCTTTGAGAAGCATCCACAATTCATGAGCGATGCATGATTCCCCATAGTTTCATCTGGATTTTGAGATAGCCTTTCTTGGAAGAACCTTATGAATTGGTATTTGGCTTTGAGGCTGGACCGCAAATTTCCACCTTCTCCAATTTCAGAGTATTCTTGAAACTGGCTTCTAGCTAAGCTCCCCCAAAAGGAGGCCGCCAGTGCTGCGCTGAAGTCCTGAGGGCCGCGCAGGACCCGTTGAAGGTCGTGTATGCAGTAGCGTGTTCACAGATAAGAGCGGGCTTCGGGAGAGCAGGTTCCGGTGGCAAAGTGTCAGCGAGCTTTGCGGGCATTCTGTTTCTACCTCACATTGGTCAATTGGGAAAGCTGCCAGCACATCCATCCATGGTGGCCTTGCTGGCGCTCCCATCCGTGCTGAAGTCTACAGAACCACAGCCACCCTGTTCCCTCTGCAGAATTCAGGCGTGTCACTTTCCCGCCCCTGTGGAAAAGAACTGCAGGGGCTGTGCGTGCTCTGCCGAATTCTATTTTTAAATGCCCATCACTTCATTTCAAAACATTTTTTCAAACATGCCATAGATACTATTCTTCCTTGAGATGCTAAATTTGAGGTTTTAGAAACCAAATCCTGAGTTATGCAGCATAAAACCAAGTCTTTCAAAAGCCTTAAACACAATTGGCTTTTAATTACTTAGAACAAGAAAAAAAGAAAGAAAAAAACTCATTGTAAAAAGGATGAGAGACTATTTAGCTTAAAAAGAAAAAGCTAAAGGGAAGTAAAAAAAAAAAAAGCCTCACTGTAATGTTAGGCTGCCATCCAGTCATGTCTGCTGTGTTGTAATCAAAGCAGGGACCGGGACAGGTTTGCCTGGTGAATGCCTTAAATAACTTGAACGCTATTTTACTTCACCTTATTTACTTCACCTGTTCTTTCTCAGCCAAAAGTCCTTTCTGAGTAGAAGGGGGGAGCTCTGTTGTAAAACACTAGTGGTA
>LOJH01051046.1:0-12575 GCA_001685095.1 Ellobius talpinus
ATAATGGGCCAGACAGTGCTTAAATAAATACAATTTGTATGTTGTTATTTCGGGATATAAACTAGCCGTGCGGAAGCCGGGTGGGATGAAAGCAGGCCTGCTCACCTCTTCACTACAGAGACAGCTCTCATTTAGTCTCATTCTGAGGATTCCTAGCGGCCGGATCATCATTTTGGACTGAGGCAGAGGTAAGAGCCAGTGGCTGGCTGTTTTGCTTTTCTGACCTTCAAACTGCTGTGGGATAATGCTTTTGTATACTGTAAAGATTTGTCACTCATGGGTTTAATACAACACTGATTTCCCAGCAGCCAGGCAGGAAGTATTAGCAAGCAACTAGACTAAGAGAATTCTGGGAAGAGGAAAGGCAGTCACGTAGTCACCAGCCAGACACACAAGAAGCAAGATGAGGCTACCTTACTGAGAAAAGGTACCAAGCCATGTGGCTAAACAAAGACAAGAATTATGAGTCAACATTAGTTGGAAGAGCTAATAGACCAAACAGCTTACAATTAATATAAGCCTCTGTGTGTTTCTTTGGAACTGAACTGCTGTGGGACTGGGTGGGATAGAAAATTCTGTCTATAATATATCATGTTATATTTTGTTACATCTTGGCCTTTTTTAGTCCAACAATATATCAGCAACTATTACAACACAAATAAGAGAAAAAGGAAATAAAAATAAATAATTAAAGGTTATATAATTATATAGTAGATAATATCCCTCTTGTCAGAGTTTTATTGAGAAAGTTTCCTTTGATTGCATTGTGTTGGTTTAAAGCTTTGTTCCTTTGTTTTTAATGGAAGTTTTACATTTAAATTCAAAAGCCTGGATGTTAAAGGCTTAGTCTCTTATATTTCTTTTTGCTACTAATGAAAAGTTCTTGGGACTTGGGGAAAGAATTTATTACATTGTGTTTGAGTTACAAAAGAATAATCATTCTAGCCTAAAATACTCTGAATTGAAGTATTTGATTTACCATCTATATTTAATATAACTTAATATAGTCTAATTTACATCTAACTTCCATGACTGCCTTAATATTTACTGTCACAGGGTCCATTGGAATGCTAGAATTTTAGGGGAGACTATCTGTATATTATCTCCTCATGATGATAATGGCATAATTTTGTAGTACAATCAGTTTGCTAGGAGATTGACTGTCTCTGTCTCCTCACAAAATGTGGCTAGTTCTTTCAATTCCTTTTTATTTCTGTCTTAATTATGATGTCATAACACCATTACAAAATTTCTCTCCTCCCTTTTCTCATTTCAAATCCTTCCATACATTCTGCCCACTCTTCTTCAAATCCATGGCCTCTTTTTCATATATTGTTATTGTGCACATATAGATATATACATAATATATCCATATATACACATATCTATATGTGTACATATATACAAAATATACATATATCCATATGCACACAATAACAATATATTATGTATGTGCATGTATATTTCTAAATATAATCTGTTCAGTTTCAACAATGTTATATATATATATGTTTGTTTTCAGGGATTAATGTATATGTGTATGTGCCTGCTTGAGTTATGTGGACCATGTACTTACAAGTACCTGCATAGGTCAGAGGCCATCAAATTCCCTAGGCTTAGAGCCATAGGCTATTGTGAGCTACTCAACATAGGTCTTGGGAGTTGAACTGGGGTCCTTTCAAGGGCAGTAAGTTCTCTTAACAGCTAAATCATCTCCATTTTAATGTTTGGGTAGGAGATAGCACTAGCATGCTCAACATGGTGCCCTAGAGTTGGGTTCTACTGTTCAGATATGATTGAAACCAAACTAGAACCAGAGGAAGGGAGGTGAGGCTTTTACCAGGACATGTGCTTAAGCATGAAAGGAGAAACAGATGAAGCAAAGAACATGTAAGGATGTTGACTCTCAATAACAGCATGTAGATAGTAAAGAAATCGTTGCTTACAGTTCACATCCAGATTCATGAAAATAAAAGATACAAGCTTGTATTGCCCAGTTCTGACTATTTCATGTTTCAGTCCAGTTATAGTATATACATCCTATTGGTTTCCTTGAGTAATATTTTGTTTGCTTGCCTTTGTGTTAGAAGAATATACTTTAGCTGTTGTATTTTTAATTCTGAGTTATGACTCTATCCTCAGATTCCATTTAAGCCCTTGTTGAATCTAAGTGAAGTGACAAGACAAAAATGAACACTTTGGTGTTCTTTATGAGCATGACCATTCTTTTTATTGTTTATATGAACCAATCCTTTGTGGTCTCCTTAGAGCTCCAAGTCTAATGCCAAAGACACTGAAGGAACTAATGCTTGGCTGGGTTAAACATTCATGCACGTGATAGACACAGCTTGTAATGATTAGTGTTATTTGTCAACCTGACAGAATCTAGAATCTTCGGGAATATGGGTTTCTTAACAAGCCCGGGACAGTGTGTCCTGATGACTCTGACATGAAATAGTCCGTCCTAATAATGATGATTAGGACCATTTCCAGCTGTGGAAGTCTTGGAATGCTAAGATGGAGAAAGGAAACTGATTAGCAAATACTATAAGTGCGTTCAACTATTTTTTTCCTTTCATAAGTATGAATACAAATGGAACAACTATCTCAAGTTCATGCTGATTTAACTTCCCCACCATGATGGACTGTAGCTTAACTATGAGCCAGAACCTATGCTTTTTCCCTCAAATCAGGGATTTTATCAAAGCAACAGGTCAAGAAACTAAGACATAACTGCAACACCATATTTATCCTAACGAGAAAATAAAGGGAGTAAAATCTTTTCTAATGTTACCTGCTGAAATGTTACCTCCAATATCAAGGTAAGGGCATAGAGGGGGTTCAATGGCTTTGTAGTACAGCAGAAGAACAAAAAAAGATGCCCAGAGAAGAACAGCTGATGTCAGCTAATATAAGCAAGTAGTCCTGCTGCTCACATTTTGTCTCTTGTTATATTTTGCTGTTATAATTTTCCTTAATAGAAAACATCAATAATCTTACTGCTTTGTTGAACATTTCTACCTAAAAATGAATGGAATTTCCTCAAAGACATGTGGTTCTCTCCCAATGACTATTGCTCAAATGTTTGCCATAAAGAGTTGCTGTTTTATTTAGAAAATAATTCTCATCTTACCATTTCACTATTTAAAAATGGTCACAATGGCTATAAACTATGCCTGTTTGCCTGCCTGCCTCCCTGCCTGTCTGCATGCCTTTGAGTCCATCTCACTAGTAACATTGTCTGGCCTAAAAATTGCTATGTAAATCAGGCTGAGGTTAAACTTATACTAATCCTTATGCCTCTCCTCCAAACAATATGACTTCTAACAAAGTAAAGGATAATTAGTCTTATCCCAAATTATGCTTTAGGAGCTGAAGAGATGTTATAGTCACTAAGATAATTTTCTATGCTTTCAGAGGACCAGAGTTCTATTCCCAGTAAACATAAATAATGCTCATGCACATGCACATGAACACTCACACTCATACACACATACACAAAATTAATGGGCACATACATGAACACATGCACATGCCCATACACAAAAAATAACTCTTTAAAAACGGTAATTTACTTTTCCTGAAAGTTCATCGCTTTTTTCTTATATAAAAATTTTAAATGGATTAATGTATTTTTTATTCAACAAATATTTATTGAACAATTAAACACTTCATGGGATTTTTTCCCTTTTTTTTTTCAAGACAAGTTTTCTCTGTGTAACAGCTCCAACTGTCCTGGAACTCACTCTGTAGACCAGGCTGACTTCAAACTCACAGAGATCCACCTGCCTGTGCCTCCTTAGTTCTGGGATTACAGGCATGAGCCTCCATTGCCCAGCCATTGATGTTATTTTTGTAAAGCTTCTTGCTGGGTAACCCAGGCTGGACTCAAACTCACTGTCTTTCTACCTCAGCCTCTTGAGTTACTGGATATGTAGCAGGCAGGAACCACAGTGCCCAGCGAGAACTATTTTAGAAGAGAGCATAAACTAAAAAGCAAGTATCTTACTGAATGCATAGCATAGCTACTCAAGTGGAAGATACACAAAATTATGAAGAACAACCTCCAGAACCAATGACTACAATGAGATACCTAGGAACTCTCCAAGAAAACATGGTCTAAACATAAGCCTCTTAGATATTTCCATTTTTCAGACTGTGAAAGAAATTCATTTGATATTGCTTTATTCTGTGTCTGTGAATATGTGTGCTTGTGTATTCATGTATATGTATGGATTCACACAAAGTTGAATAGCTCTTTAAATACATGTTTATGAAGTACCTTGCCTTTGTGTGTGTAGGCATGTGAGCATGGTGTATATGCTTGTGTGTGGGGTCAGTTGCACAACCAGAGGAGCACATACATATCACTGTCATTTTATCTCTTGAGACAAGGTCTCTTACTGAACTTGAAGCCAGAGGAATGAAGCTCCATTATCATGCTGTCTTCTCACAGTTATCTTTATAGGCATGTGGGACCATAGCCTTCTTTGTGTGGCTTTGTGGATCAGGATTTATAAACTTGAGAAGCAACTACTTAACCCACTTAGCCTTCACTCTCGCCCAGGTACCTTGTTTTTAATGTAGTAATTTTTAAGATAAACATTTAATTTCTGACTTATTGGGACTTTATAATACATACTTTCCTTATAATGCAATAATGTGTAATTCTTTTATTCAAAAAAGTAAGTCTATATTGTGTATTTCTCAGGACTGTATCCATAACCTTCCCATTATTCAAGGATATGGTTTACCACAGTCATATATATTATCAGAGTGGCCCATAAGTGGGCAGTTTTCTTTTCTAATATTCACTTTTATTTGTAATTGTGTCTGTGTATATTTATACATACATGTATAAATGTATAGCTTGTGTGTGCAGTGAAAATGGGAGCCAGAAGAAGCTGTCAGTCCCTTGGTTGTGAGTCACTTGACATGGTGCTGGGCACTGACTTGGTTCCTCTGGAGTTACTTCCTCTAGCTCCACATGGTTCCCTTTCTTTTCTTGAGAATTTAGATGGCCTATTTGTTCTAATATTATCCTGACTTATAAGCTCCCTCACTCTGAAACAGAGCTTTCTGAAGCTAATTCCAGTTACAGATTAATTACTGCAACTACCATTATAACCATCATACTCATTACATTTTAGTATCAAATAGTATTACTGTCATTCTACTCACCAGTTTGTTATTGGTCAAATAAAGTATCTTGATACACACTGACACTCAGAAGTGAGCTGGAATCAGATAAATGCTAGTGAGAAATGGAGCTTGTTTGTAGCCAGCATAACTAATATGTCCAATACGTCAACATGCATGGGGCAGCTAATGCTTGTGAGGCAGGATAAGAACATGGAAAGATAGAGAGTGAAGAGATAGGTCAGCGAGTCAGAGCACTGACTGCACAAGTATGAAGACCTGAATTCAAGGACCCTACCACCAGTATGACAAGTTAAACATGAACAAATGTGTGTAAGCCTAGCATGGCGGGAAGCAAATGGAAAGGAAAATGACTTGGGCTGGATCTGCAGATTCTGGGAGAGACCCTGCTTCAAAGTAATAAGGCAGATTGATAAAGGGAGAGTCCCAATACATTTCTTTGTCCTCTGTGCACATACATAAATGTGCTCATGTGCGCACACACACACACACACACACACACACACACACACACATATATATATACCACCACACACATTCCACACTTACACATGCATACCTACACAGAAAGAACCATAAGGACAATGAAGGGGACATGAGAAAAGAATACCTCTAGCCCAATATCAGGTCTAAGCATCTTACTGTAGTTAGTCAAGAAGTTTGTCTTAATAGTAAAATTTACTGTTAAGACAAATTTTTTGAGAGAGCAATGTTTCCAAAGGGACATCTAAAAGACTTACTAAATTGTTCTTAAATTAAAAACATTCTTGTCCATTGAGTGTAACCATTCCACATTCCTTTCTCACTGGTAAATCTGTTCTTCAATCAAATATCTGTTCTATCAATCAAAATATGCCTTGATCTTGTCTTTTTGACTACCAGTTAGAAATTTTTATTAAATCACCACAAAGTTAAATAACAAAATGCCTGTTACACATTTATATTTTAAGAAGATACAGGATAAATTAATGTATTTCTGTTTCTATATATGCACTGAAAGAAAAAATAATTTCAGGAATTAAACACTATATTTAGGACTGAGAGCAGTGAAAGCTACTCCACCATAGATGTATTTTATGGGTAAAATGCATTTATTGTTTTTCTTTAAATAACATTTCTTTCATTTATTTTACATACCAACCAGTTTCCCCTCCTTCCTGTCCTCCTGTACCCTCCCTGTTCCCAGCTACCCCTCCCAATCCACTCCTTCTCCATCTTCTTTCAGAAAGGGACAGATCTCCCATGGGCTTGCACAGAGCATGGAACATCAAGTTGAGGCAGGACTGAGCTCCTCACCTTACCTACTTGGCCAGCATTGGGAACAGGTTACCAAAAAACAGCTAAGCACCAGTGAGAGGTCCTGCTCTCACTGTTAGTTCCCTTACTAAGAGACTAAGCTTAAACTACACGATTGTCACACACAGGCAGAGGGTCTAGGTTGATCCCATGCAGGCTCACTGACTATTGGTCCAGTGTCTATGAGCTGCAGTGAGCTTAGGTCAACTGTCTCTGTGGGTTCCCCCATCATGACCTCATTGGCTAGTACAATCCCTGCTCCCTTTCTTCCACAAGATTCTAGGAGTTCAGCACAGTGGTGGTGCTTGTTTGTGGATGTCTGCCTCTGCCTCCATCAGTTAATGCATAGAGTATCTCTGAAGGCAATTGGGGAAGTCACCAATCTGCTTACAGTTTAGGAACCCACTCCACTACCGGTGGGAGTCTTGATTGGGGTATTCTTATGGGTTTCTGGAGCTTTTCCTGGCACCAGGTTTCTCCCTAATCCCAAAATGTCTCCACATCACCATCAAGATGTCTCTTTTGTTATTCTCACCCTGTCCTACCTCCAACTTGCTTTCCATACCCAGCCTGCTCAACCCACTCCCTCTAGTTCTTATCCCTCTGAGATTCCCCCAAACCCTGTTCCCAGGTTACTCAGGTGATATTTTCTACTTATTTTTCCCAGGAAAATCCACACATCTGTCTTCGGACCCTCCTTGTTATCTAGCCTATCTGTGAAATGTAGGTTAGTTATCCTATCCTTTATTCCTAATAACCACCTTTGAGTGAATACATACCAAGTTTGTCTTTGTGGGTCTGTGTTATCTCACTCAGAATAATTTTTTTTCTAGTTCTATTTATTTCCCTGCAAATTTCATGAGGTCATCGTTTTTTTCAGCTGAGTAGTACTCCATTGTGCAAATGTACCACAATTTTTTTAGCCATTTTTTGGTTGAGGAGCATCTAGGTTGTTTCTAGGTTCTGGCTATTACAAATAATGCTGCTATGAGCATAGTTGAGCAAATATCCTTGTGTTATGATTACATATCCTTTGGATATCTGCCTAAAATTGGCATAGCTGGATATTGAGTTAGAATGATTCCTAATTTTCTAAGAAACCACCATACCAACTTTACACTCCCTCCAGCAATGAAGAAGTGTTTCCTTTACTTCACATCCTCTCTACCATAAGCTGTCATCAGTTTTTTTTTTATCTTAGCCATTCTGACAGGTACAAAATGGTATCTCAGAGTCATTTTGGTTTGTATTTCCCTGATGGGTAAGGATGTTAAGCAGTTCCTTAAGAATTTCTTAGCCATATCAGATTCTTCTGTTGAGAATTCTCTGCTTAGATCCATACCCCATTTTAATTGGATTATTTGATATTTTGATGTCTAGTTTCTTTAGTATTTTATATATTTTGGATATCAGCCCTCTGTCAAATGTGTGGTTGGTGAGGATATTTTCCTACTCTTAAGTAGCCGTTCTTTCTTATTGAAACCATCCTTTACCTTACAAATGCTTTTCTGTTTCAGGAGGTACCATTTATTCATTGTCAATCTCAGTGTTTGTGCCATTGGTGCTATATTCAGAAAGTTGTCTCCTGTCTTAATGTGTTCAATGCTACCTCACACTTTCTTTTCTATCAGCCTCCATGTACTGGATTTATGTTGTAGTCTTTGACACACTTGCATATTAATTTTGTTCAGGACAATAGATCTAAATCTATTTGCATTTTCTACCTGTAGATATCCAGTTATGCCAGCATCATTAATTGGAGATGATTTTTTTCATTGTATAATTTTGGCTTCTTTGTCAAAAATCAGGTGTTCATAGGTGTGTAGTTTAACATCAGGGGTCTTCAATGTGATTCCATTGATTCAAGTGTCTGTTTTTATGCCAATACCAGGCTGTCTCTATTGCTATAGTTCTATAGTGGAGATTGAAGTCAGGGATGGTGCTGTCTATAGAAGTTTCTGTGTTATGCAGGATTGTTTTTAGCTATACTGAGTTTTTTGTTTATCTATATGAATTTGAGTATCCATGGCTTCTTGGTAACATTTTCTCAGGTGGGTTCTGTTTGCTAGAGGCAAGTGCACCTCATTTGAGAAAGGCTTCCTGACTCAGCTTTAGAAGCAAAAACCTTGCAGCTCTTTTAAGAGGCCCTACCACCAAACACTTAAATGGTGTTTATGAGTAGCTGATAGCATGCTTCTTGGTGGTGGCAGGGACCTTGAAATGCCATAGAGTTGGGGAAATAAACATGGCTCTGGCCGGTATCTCTACCATTAGGCTAGACTCTCAGAAAGCTAAGGAATGTGGTGGATCCAGCCATTAAAGCCATGGCTTTAATCATAGCCATATTGCTTAGCAAATTAAAGACTCATGTGGTTAGAAAAAAAGAGATATACAGTAAAGATAGATTCAAAAAAGAAGAAAACCTCTAAATGGTTTACAGTGTGTTTAAAAATGTATGTAGGCTTGGGAAAGAGAAAGGATAAAGTCCTTAAAATATAAAAGAAAGAAAAAGGGTGGCTGGGAATGGTGGCACACACCTTTAATCCCAGCTCTCGAGAGGCAGAGGCAGGCAACTCTTTGTGGGTTTGAAGCCAGACTGGTCTACAGAGCTAGTGCCAGAACAGGCTCCAAAGATACACAGAGAAACCTAGTCTCATAAAACTGAAAAATAAAAATAAAAGAAATAATGTTTAAAATAAAGCCATGTAAAGATAAAAAAATACACAGAGAGTCTGGATACTATATGTTAAAAGACATTTGATTATAAATGCTACTAGGTTAATCCAAGATAAGTATTTTGAAAATGAATGATATGTTGCTTTGGAAAAGAGGTTTTGCTTTTGTTTAATTAATATTGCCATATTAATTAAATCATTGTTTGGCCCATTGGCTAGAACTTCTTATTGTCTAACTCTTACATATTAATTTAACCCATATCCATTAATCTGTGTATCGCCACATGGCTATGGCTTACTGGGTAATGTTCCCAGCATCTATCTCCTGCGGGCTATGTTGTTTCTCTCTAACTCCTCCTCCTCTCTCCCAACATTCCACTTAGTTTTCCCCTTTAGCTCTGTTCCTCTATAGCTCTGCTATAGGCCCAAATCAGTTCCTTTATTAACCAATGATATTCACAGCATACAGAGGGAAATTCCAATCATTGTTCTCCTACTCGGGGCAGCCCAAGACAATGTCTAAGAGTGTTTGCTTTGCTTTTCTCATCCACTAAAACTGTTGTTTCTTCACTGAATTCATTTCTTGAATAAGAAAGACACTGAGGAGCCCTTCATCAATGACACATCAGCATGAACTACCATCCTTCCATTAGTAAACATCAACTTTGCTTCAGTGTAAAATTCTTTACTGTGACTGGAGTCAAGAGCTTAGTTTCCTCTAAGTAGGAATGCCTGGGGGAACCTCCTTGTGGTGGAGCAGAAAACACCATGACACCATCAAGTGCATCTCTTGTTGTAAGTGTCAGAAAAAAATATTATAATTCTAGTTTATAGAATGATTGTCTGAAATATCCTGCTTCAGATACCAAGTAGACAGAGCCTAGTGTAGCACATGCTGGGATTTGCTGGCTGTCTCAACAAAATCTGCAGCTCTGGGTTCAAGGAAAGACCCTGTGACCAAGTACTAAGGTGAGGAGTGATAGCGAGAATGTCTTCCACCCTCCTCTGGCCTCTGTGTATGCAATTCACTTACATGTGTGCATAACTTACACACATACCACACTCACATGCAAATTCACGCATGTGCACACACACACACACACACAAATAAAGAATCTGTGAGGTGAAAGGGATGCCTAAACCTGGGATCAAATTTAAGTGTCTTTCAGGTTGATAATCAAGAATCTTAACACAATAATAAAAATTACTTCATGTATTCCCTACACAGAAAAAATATTCTTATCTCTCCCTGTGTCCCTCTGTATATATGTACATATTGTGTAAATGCGGTGTGTAAGAGAGTAGTAAGTTGTGCATGGAGCTCTTATGTCTTTCTTCTGTTGTGCTGTCTATTGTCAGTTTGTTTCAGTAAATTCAATATGGAACCTACAGAAAGAGCAGTGGGTTCTTCCTTTACCCCTATGCTAGCTGTTTGAGACAGTGGATGGATGGCTACACATCTAAAGAGATGTATGGCTGCTGTAACTGTGGTAACCTCTGCTTTTAATTGCAGTTGATTTCATATACTAAGTACTAGTCCTGAATCCCAATGTGAGAGCGAGGAAAGAAAGAAAGACAGAGCTCTTACAGGGATGGTAGGAAAGACTGGGTTCTGAGCCTGATTGAAACTGTCTCACCAGATTCAAGAGAGTTCTCACACAAATAACAATATTTGCTGAAAAGTCTGTCAACACAGTTACCATTCCTTCATGTACAGATTTATTATGCTAAAATAAGAGTGACCCAGGCTTAAAGATCTAGATGTGAATGACCTTGGATGGGCCTTCATCCATTTGCCCAGACAATGCCTGAGAATGGAAAGAAAGAAAAAAAAAACAGAAAAGCAGCAAATCACTCAGCTATTTTTTACAGTAAATGAATTTATTAAATAAAGTAAAGGCTAAGCAGGACAAAAATAAATATAATGAGAATAAAGGAACCATGGGAAGGGAGAGGAGCCCCAAGCACCCTGAATTTGGTTTTCATTCTTTACTGGGTCTAAGTCAAAAAACTGATACAACATTATCAACAATGATTTAAAAAAAAAGCTGGGATTTCACCAAGGTGACCGAGGACTTACTTACTTTTGGTTATTCTCTTGCATGCAGCATGGCATAAGCTGGGTGTGTTGGCCCGTGTCTGCATTCCTTGAAATCAGGAGATGGATGCAGAAAGATCCAAAATCAGGACTATGTTCAACTACATTATTATTTGAGGTCAGTGTTGAATCTTTGAGACCTTCTCTCAAAACAACAATGAAAAATGAAGATTCCCTACATAGAAATACTACTCTTTTTAAGAGCGATACCTTAAACAAGTTAGAATAGCCAACATATTTAATATGAATAGCTGTGTGACCTTTGAATTTAACCTACCAGTTCTTGTTTTCTGTCTGTGAACCTGAACCCTTTGAGAAAAATATCTCAATAAATTTGAGTCATGCTTACAGTTAAAAATGAGGTCTTTGTTTCTTTGTGTCTGATGAATAATAGGAAGTTCCTTACCCTATCTGACCCATGATTTTGTTTTACCAAGTCTGTATGATGTACTCATAAACTACCACACAATCTCATCTATGAAAGAAAATTTTGGATATAAATGACCATGCCATTTAGGTAAGATGTCACAGCAGGTAAAGGTGCTTGCCACAGAAGCCTGGCTAGCTGAGTTCAACCCCTGAAATCCACATAAAGGTGAATGAAGAGAACAGACTCCACAAAGTTGTCCTCTGACATGTGTAGTGCACACACACGCACGCACAAATGCACCCAAATAAAAGCCAACAAAAATAAGTATACCAAAATAACTTACTTAATCTTTTGGACTAGATAAGGACAGTAGCCATTCAAGAGTGGAACTTCAAAAGCCACAAAAATCACATATGAGCACCAGTGAGGTGACTGAGCTGATAAAAAATAGCTCTTTGCCACCAAGCATGACAACGTGAACATAGTACTCAGAAACCACATGGTGGAAAGAGAAAACTAAGTTGGTCATGCCATCCTTTGACTTCCAAATGTGGCTGTTCCTTTCTATCAGCAGAGGTGCTAGCTGTTTCCACCCTTTTGGCTGAGACAGGTAGTGTTGTTACAACCAGTGGTATGTGAATGCCTGTTCCCTTCTTTCTTTTTGTTCTTCTGGGTATAATCCTAGCAGCTGGATTCCTGCATCATGTTGTTTTTGATGTTATTTTTTTCTTTTTCTTTTTTAAAGCATTTTGTTTTTAATTACTTGTAATCACATGTGTCTTTGTGTGGGAACATACAAGGTTTGTGTAAGTACCCACAGAAGCGTCATAGACCCTGGAGGTGAAGCCAAAGGCAATTGTAAATCATCTGATGTGGGTCAAAAATTAAGCTCTCCGTAGAAGCAACAAGCTCTCTTAATTGTTGAACTTTTCTTTCTTTCTTTCTTTCTTTCTTTCTTTCTTTCTTTCTTTCTTTC
>LOJH01051046.1:12590-22797 GCA_001685095.1 Ellobius talpinus
CTCTCTCTCTCTCTCTCTCTCTCTTTCTTCCTTCCTCTTTCTTTTTTCTTTTTGGCTTTGAGGCAGTCACATGTAGCACAGAATAGCCTTGAACTCACTATGCTGTTGAAAATGATGAGAATGGTCTTTGAACTTCTTATTGTCCTGACTATACCTCCCTGATTCTGGATTACAGGCAGCACCTCAACAGGTTTTAATTTTATATTTAATTTTGTGATGAGCCTTCCTATCTATGATGTAACTTATGCTATTTTTAAAATCTCACCTGTAGTGTAGAACCAAAATTTTTATCTTCCCACTTCCTTGTAAGCATTTGTATTGGACAATTAATTTGAATAGAAGCTATCCTTATGGGTGTGTAGTCGTGTCTCATTGTGATTTTAGTTACTGTTTCCCTAAGAAGCAACCCTCATGCATATCTTTACTTCACATGCTTAATCTAACTAGTTAAGTTTTTGTTTAACTTAATATTCCATCTACATAGAAAGACCTGTGAACCCTTTCACCTTGAGCTACTGAATTTGTAGTGTTGAAGCTATAATGGGAAACGCTCTCCATGGGCTGGTGTATTTGATGACATGGCTTCAGTAGGCAGCACTGTTTCAGAAAGCTAGCCAATCTTTTACAAGGGGGATATTGTTGGAAGAAGTATGTCGCTGTCACTGGTGATTGACTTTGGGGATTTATCAGCTGCCCCTACTTCCTGTTATCATTCTACTTACTCTACAAGGGTGAAATATGTTCTGCCTATTTTTTGAGTGACAGACCAACTTGCTGCTGTGCTTCTCCTGCCAAGATGGACTGTGTTAGTCTAGAAATATAATCGAAAATAAAATTGTTTCTCACCAAAGATGCTTTCTGTCAGGGTATTTCATCGCAACATCAGAAAAGCAACAATTACACATACTATACTTTTAAAACATGTGTACAGACATTCTATGTTTGCTATTGCCATATATCAGCTATTCTATATGTGACAAAAATACATCTAATAAAATAAAATGTGTATCACCAAGGAAATTATTTTGTATTCACATACAAATTAGGATGCAATAAAAATAATGCACAATTTCTTTTGTGTGTGTGGTGACAGCTCTCAAAACACCTCCCAGAGAGTCATGTTCCATATTCTTATCTCATTCCTAGTGAGTGAAGTTGAGCATTCTAGCTATTTTCTTAAAGTGAGTTTATACTCTGAAGTGCAAGCTGTTGGCTACCACCTGATTAAGGCAAGGGAAGTCTGTATTATGAATATATGTCCTTGACTGTTTTTCTATCCAGCACAATTTTCCAGCTATAAAAGCATCAGTTAGACATTTATCTATAAGATCAGAGTTTTATAATTAGTGCAAAACTGAAGCTGTCCTGAATTATATTATCCTCCAAACTATGAACTATGAAATAGCTATGCACTTAGATCATTTGAATAACATATTCTTTTTTAAATTCTGTATATGCCTCTGTGTGTTGTGTGTGTGTGTGGGGTTAATCTGTACATGTGGGTGCAGGCACCAACAGTCACCAGAAGAGGGTATCAACACTCCTGGAGCTGGAATTTTGGCAGCGGTGAATGACCCAATATAGGTGGTTGAATCTTCTGGAAGAGGGGTCTGTGCTCTTAACCACTGAGCCACTTTGACTAAAACTATACATCTCTGTTCAAAATTTAGTGTCTATGCAAGAGTTCAGAATGCTCTCTAGAAATTCAGATCATATCCATTGTATTCCAACACAGTATTCACTCTAGAAGAGTGAGCCAGACATGAGATGGAAGTGGTGGGAACACTGGGTCATGATTTCAATTTTCTGTATAAAGTATAGAAAGGTACATTTTTCCTAATTCTGCAAACTTTTGCACTCACAATTAAGGGGTGGTTTGTGTGAATACAAAACTGTTATACATGAGAAAGACAGTTCAGGATGTGCTTTGACCTAATCCCTGGAGAAGATAATTAATGCTATGTTCCCCATAACAGAAAAGAGCATCTTTCCCAAAATAACCATTATCTTGTGTCAAGCACATTTATCTTCCATAAAAGAAAATCATACATGGGGGCTGAATTACGGGACATAGGAAGCTCTTGTGAGCCTAAACTGCTGATTTTCTATGATGTGCAATTATTGTATACCATATACATGGCATTCTACTATTTGCCTTTTTAAGACGAGATTTTACTATGTATCCCAAACCTCTCAGCCTCCATCCTTCTGCTTCTGTCTCCTTTGTGAAGAGGTTACAGACATTCACCTTCAAATCAGGTGATATTTGCATTCAAGGTCCTGAAGTCAAATGTTTAAACAGCAATGAGATGATGCTTTTCGGGAAATACCATAGCTTATACTCTGTAAACCTGACATATCTAATATATTATTAAGCCCAAATTTTAGGCTGAATGTAGTGGCCCATGCCTATAAAACCAGGATTGGAGAAACAAAAGTAGGATTGATGCTCGTCCACAGTCCACATAGAGGGTTTTAAGATAATCAGCATTACCTAGAAAAACTCAGAAAACAAAGGAACAAAACTAAAAATAAATCAAAGTTTGCATGATAGATTAGGAATTGTTATGTAGTTATAACAAATTAATTGGACTTAATATTGTTTGAAATACTTCATGTATAACCAAGCACATGGTAGCTGAAAGGAATTTCAGAATGGCAGCAGCAGGTTTCACATATACCCAGCTTT
This sequence comes from Ellobius talpinus, assembly GCA_001685095.1. NCBI lineage: Eukaryota > Metazoa > Chordata > Mammalia > Rodentia > Cricetidae > Ellobius > Ellobius talpinus. The sequence continues at coordinate 15,280 of LOJH01051046.1, forward strand.
CCAGACCATAGACCTTTCCTTAATGTGTGTTGTCATCCTCATGATTCACCATTGACTTTTAGTGTGCATTTGTGGTTGTTTGAATGAGATGTGTCCTCATGGTCTTGGGCATTTGAACACTTGGATTTCAGTTGGTGACACTCTGTAGGGAGACTTAGGAGGCTCAGTTTTGCTGGAGGAAGTGTGTGACTGGGGGTGGGCTTCGTTCAGTAAGTTTAAACATTGTTCTCCTTGCAGCTTACTCTCTCTGCTTCATGCTTGTGGTTCAAGACATGAGCTCTCAGCTTCCTCTTCCTGCTCCCTGAGCATGTTCTCTTATCCCTATGTAACTATAAATCCAAATAGGTTTCTCTGGCCATGGTGTTTGTCTCAGTAACAGGAATGCAACTAAACCATAGTGTCTTTTATAAGATGCTAGGTCAGTCCATCCTATCAAGAGTCCAAATGGGCCTCACTAAAAGGTGTCCAGAAGTGGCTGGCTGAATATATCTAATATTTTATCTTTAATGAATGTACATGAGAATTCACCCATTATCTGAAATATGGCACCTTTCAGTAGAAACTTACATATCAAATTCAACATATTAACCTTTAAGTTATACTATGGAAGCATTTGACATAGAATATTTTGTAAGTTATACTCAAAGGTTAGGGACATTCAGAAAACAATATTCAATTTGCATTTTGCTAGTCTCCAGATTAAAAGTGACAAAAGTCAAGCAAACTTTCAGAATTGAATTTGTAGAAATAAAAATTTTATCAGATGTTAACTGTAGCCGTTTCTATCAGCTCACACATACCAAGAGAGGAACACTCTGTTTTTAATAACTCACTGTGTAGAGGGAACGTTTTCTACTGTGAGTACAGATTTCTCACAGTTTTGCACAAGGCAGAGCCCTGAATTTTGCATTGCAATAGGACTTTGATGCCTCTGAAAAGCCTTTCTTCCTTCTTGACTTCTTATATCTACAATGACCAGAATTGTTTCAGAAAGCAAAAAGCAATATTTCTATTCTTGATAACATCTGTCTGAATTGCTTTTTCCAAATGCTTTTGATTCACAAAAAGTAAAAATTCATCTGCTAGATGAAAGGAATCGCAGAATCTCATTTCTTTCCACATTTCAGCTCCCCTCTACTCCTAACATGTCTGTACTAACACTCCCTCTGCTGAGACTGTGGTGGCGGTAGAGTACCTTTTTTACATATGTTTCCATCTGTCCAGGGCAGTGGTCCTCAAGCTTCCTAACGCTGTGACCCTTTAACACAGTTCCTCCTGTTGTGGTGATCCCCAATCATAAAATTATACCATTGCTCCTTCATAGCTGTAATTTTGCTACTATTTTGAATCACATTGTAAATATTTTTGGAGATGGAGGTTTAATAAAGGTCATGACCCACAGATTGAAAATTGCTGATCCAGAATGTTCTTGCCTATATAGCCTCAAAGCTCAGAATCTACAAATTTTGTGGATGCTAATGTATACAGTGTGACACTGTTGATTTGTTCATAGGCTAAAATATTTTCTTGACATTGGTTGTATTTTTGAGAAAATCCTTTAAGAATATTAAATCAACCATCACATTGTAAGTATTCTAGGATTTTAACCATGGCTATAAATCTAAAATTATATTAAATTATCAATGAGTAAAACTCAAAATGTTTCATGGCCTTCCAAAAATATTTTCTAGTTTTTGAAACTGCATTTAATTTGTGTGTGTGCATGTGCACACATACATGTTGGCATGTATTATTGTGTGACAGTGGAGTTCAGAGTGCAACTTGTACTTGCCCTGAGGATTTAACTCAGGTTGTCAGCACTAGTTGATATGTTTTGCTGTCTCTGTCTATCCATTGCTGCCTCTCTCTCTCTCTCTCTCTCTCTCTCTCTCTCTCTCTCGTAATTGTACATATAATGAAGTTGTCAAAATATTTGGTAAATATTTTTTAAAATAATCAATTAAATGAAACATTGGGAAATGACAAACATTTATTCAATATAATTTAAAGCATAGAAAACATTGAGATTTAAAGATTAAGATTTTCTGTGAGTTTTCTTTAGCAAGAGACATATCAAGTGCATTTTGAACAGCACTTGCCAAACTTTATTTCAAGTATGATTTAAGTACTTACAGCGTTATTTCTGCTCCTTCAATTGTCATACACATTTCTAATTTTGACATAAACTCCAACATTCAGTATTTTATGCCTTATCTGTTATGAAATATCTGACAATTGCTTTAAGGTTCTTTTTAGTCCATCATACTCCCTCTGGGACACTTTCAAATTTTCCCCCTCATTATAACCTTCTTTATTTATGTATGGACTGAATGTCTGTGTGTGTGCCCCTCCCATTCACCCAGGAGAACATTTTCCCCAGTGTAATCTGAAGAGGGGCCTTGAGAGGTAGCTAAGGGTTATACATGATTTCACAAGGATCGATGAGTAGTTCTGATGTGAGCAGTGTTTGTATAAGTCAAGATACCTGAAAGAATGCTCTCTGCTCTCCTCCATGTAATGAGCCGGTGACTTGGTGGCCATTTGCATGTTGGGGAGAAGTTCTCAGTAGGAACTACATCTGTGTGATCTTGTGTGATCTTGCGTGATCTTGTGTGATCTAGTTCTGTGAGAATAATTTCTGTGGTTTACATCCCTGCCCCATTACGGTGTCCTTCCTGCTGTGAACAATATAGTCACTGTGTCTGCCTTTATTCAGTTCCTCTGGTTTTGTGTCTGGGACCATTGTGTGACTGTAGGATGAACACCCATAATCTAGTTATTCCTTCTGAAACACTACTCACACTTAATTATTTTCATTTCATTTATTAGCAGTTTCCATCTCTTCGCAGAATGTCTGTCTTTATGGATGTGCTTTCTCTTTCAACTATTCATTTATCATTTATTTGTTCCTTTATGGGTATGTGCATGCCAAACGTGTGTGTTGACATTCAAACTGTGGATTTTAGGCACAGAACTCAGCAGCTGGTATCTTACACCAGAATCATGTCTCTGGCCCATGATATGACATGCTTAGGATCTTAAAACAAGGATACTAGGGGACTGTGCATCTTGATGTCTGTGAGACTTGCATACAGCTGCACACACAGTGACCAGAAGAAGGACTGAGAAGATGACCAGAAGAAGGACTGAGAAGAGCCAATGTTTACAAAGCTCATCTTGTGTTTACATAGTGACTGTGGAAAAAAAAAAGAGCCAACACCAAAGTTGGTTTTATGGAAATTTCTCACGGCTAAATTTGGATGATGTTTTTAAGAGATGGAAGATAATAAACTAAAACATGACAAGTGGATTTCTTTAATTCAAAGCTATGTAAAATGTATACCAGTTGTATGTTGATGTTCTGCTTTGTTTTCTGTAGCTGTGATAAAACAATATTACCAATAGCAATTCAGGGAACAAAGGGTTTATTCTGGTTTAGAAGTCCACCAGGATGGAGTCTGTAATCATAGAGGAGTCATATTAGGAAAACAGGAAGCAAAGAGTTCACATCTCATCAGCTTACAGGTAACAGAGAGGCAACAGGAAGTAGGGAAAAACCATAAATCTTTAAAGCTAATCCAGTGGCATATGTCCTTTAGTGTAGCCACACCTCCTCCAGATTTCATAATCTCCAAAAACAGCATCACCAAATGAAGATGTGCAAACGGTCATGTTCAAATACAAGAGCCCATAGGAATATTTCTTAGTCAAGCCACCACTGTGGTGTTTGTGTATTTCTGTCTGTTCATGCCAGCGTGTGTTCAACCATCTTTGCAGCTTGAAGCAGAAAACTGAAGACTCTATTGCCTGAACCTCATGCCTCTTAGTATAGACAAAACATGGCCAATGAGTCTCCCTTTCACTTACTGACTCTATCCTAAAACACCCATTATTGCTGAGGTGTCATACCCTGGGAGCTGAAACTGTGCTCTCCCTTTCACCAAATTAGAAATAGTGAAAAGTAACCATGACAATGTTATTAAAACTGCATCTGATAAAACAAAAATGAAACTTCTTATATTTATTTTATTTTAATTGTATATGTAATGTATATGTCCAGACTGGGTGGTGATGGCACATGCCTTTAATCCCATCACCTAGGAAGAAGAGGCAGGCAGATCTCTGTGAGTTCAGAGCCAGCCTGTTCTACAAAGTAAATTCCGGAAGAGCCAGGACTGTTAGACAAAGGAAGCTTGTCTTGAAAAACAAAAACAAAACCCAAAATAATAATAGTAATGACAACAGCAACAACAATGTGCATGTCTGCAATGTATTTGCATGTGAGTGAAGGTACTTGCAGAAGCCAAAAGAGGATCTTATTGTCATGAGGAGGCCCCATGACCAAGGTGATTTATAAAAGAAAGTACTTAATTGGGGTCTTGCTTACACTTTCAGGGGCTTAGTCCATGTCTTACTTAGGGTGTCTATTGCTGTAAAGAGACACCGTAACCATGGCAACACTTATAAAGGAAGCATTTAATTGAGGCTGGCTTACAGGTTCAGAGGTTTAGTCCATTATTGTCATGTCAGGAAACATGGTTGTATACAAACGGACATGGTTCTGGAGAAGGAGTTGAGAGTTCTAGATCTTGATCTGCAGGTAGCTGGAGGAGAGAAGCAGTGCCACACTGAGGTAGCTTGAGGATATAAGACCTCAAAGCCTTCCTTTGCAGTGGCGCACTTCCTCCAATAAGGCCACACCTACTCTAACAAAGCCGCACTTCCTACTCGTGTCACTCCCTATGGACCAATTATTCAAGCACATGAGTCTATGGGGGCCATTCCTACTCAGACCACCATAGTCCATGACCACTATGGCAGGGAGCATGGCAGCAAGCATGCAGGCTTGACACTGAAGCTGACGCAGTAGCTAAGACCTTCTATCCCAATCCACAGCCAGTAGGCAGAGAAAGAGAGACTAAGATTGAGCTGGTTTTGGCTTTGGAAACCTCACAACCCTTTCCTGGTGACTGACTTCCTCCAACAAGTACAAATTTCCTATACCTTCCTAAACATCCACCAAGTGGGAACCTAACATGTAATGATCCTATGGGGGCCATTCTCATTTGAACCACTATGCTGGGATTGAAAGCAGGCCATCACATCCACTTGATTTTTCACTTACGTTCCAGGGATCACAGAGACTCAGTTTCAAGGCCATACCTGGAGCCATCTTCCCAGCCTTGAAAAATAATTAATGTCATACTTATATTCACTCATATGCTAGGTTTTAGAGAAATTAAAACACGAAACATACAATAGGTGTGCACAGGCTTTGGAAAGATATGCTTGGTTGAATAGAAAGAAGATTGGAAAGGGTATTGACAGTAAGGAAAAAGAAAGGCTGGGCCCAAACAACTGTCTTCCTCTTCAAGCTCAGTGTGACTGGTTGTCATGGACTCAATCAATCTGGTGTACATATGTGCTATACCTTACATTTACTGTTCAAATCTTGTTAACATTACTAAGACTTTCACAGAGCAAACTATGTTCCTTGACTGATTAAGCTCACAAAGCAGTTCAGACAGAGTTAATCCACTCATCTTCCGTTTTTATACCCGTCATATATATATGATCGTGGTTCACTCTGTGTCATATCAAACCTGCTATTACTTGGGCTGGGGAATAGCTTATTTAGTAAAATGGTCACTCTGGGTGTTGGTTTGAATGAGAAATGTCTGCTATGGGCCCAGGCATAGAAAACTTCATCCCTAGTTGGTGGTGCTGTGTGAGGAGGCTTAAGGGGGTGTCATCATGATAGAGGAAGTATGACAACTGGAAGGAAGTTTGGAAAGTTTATAGCCTGGCCTCACTTCCAGCTTGCTCTCTCTGCTTTGTATTTGCAATTGAAGAGATGAACATCAGCTTCCCATGCTTGTTGAATGCTGCAGGCTGCAATGCCTCCCTGGCATGCTCAACTCTTGTCTGTCTAGATCTGTAAGCCAAAATAAACTATTTCAAGTCACTGTTAGTCATGGTATTTAATCACAGCTATAGAAAAGTAACTAATACCCTGCAGGCACGTGGCCCTGAGTTTGATCTCCAGAACTCATGTAAAACAGCTAGGTTTTCTGATGCATGCCTAACTCTGGGAAGGCAAGGACAGGTAGAGACGGGCAGCTTCCTGGCTTGACAGCTTAGACTAATTGCTGAGTTACAGGCTAAATAGACTCTACCTGAAAAATAAGGTTGACACAGTTCTTGAGGAACAACATCTGAGACTGACCTCTGAAACTCATCCCACCCAAACACACACATACACATACACACATATACACACACACAAACATACATGCACACATAAACAAACATGCACTCATGCACAGACACACATGTGCAGACATAAACAAATGCACACACATGTGCACACAAGCCTTTGTGCACACATACATACATACACACAAACACACACATACACACAATCATAGATCCATCCCAGAGAATCAGTCAATTACTTTGAATAGAGTTTCATTCCTGCTTACTCTCATAAAGAAAAGCCATATTCTTTTCCCAGACAGTAGACCAGTCTGCAGGGCTCAGGGTAGTTATCAAAATACCTAGCACAGATTTGAGAAGTTCATCAGCACTACAAATTTCATGTGGTTGTTCCCATGGTTTGTAAAAACTGAAACCGAAGTTCTCAGATATCCAGAATCTGGACTCTCAAATCATTTATTTTAGACACGGGCTAGAAAGATCCATATTTATCACCATGCACAAAACTCAAGTCCAGATGAATCAAAGACCTCAGCATAAAGCCAACCACACTGAACCTCATAGAAGACAAAGTGGGAAGTACACTTGAATACATTGGCACAGGAGATCACTCAAACTATTGGACCTCCTGAAACTGAAAAGCTTCTGTAAAGCAAAGGACATGGTCAATAAGACAAAATGGCAGCCTATAGAATGAAAAAATATTTTCACCAACCCCATATCGGAGAGAGGGCTGATCTCCAAAATATATATAAATATAAAAACCCTCAAGAAATTGATCATCAAAAGAACAAGCAATCCAATAAAAAATGGGGCACAAACCTAACAGAGAATATCTCAGTGGCTATTGGCTGAATGAGCCGAAGGAGCTCCTGCAGCAAAGAACTCTCAATAGAGAAATCTAAAATGGCTAAAGAAAATGCTCAACCTTCTTAACCATCAGAGAAATGCAAATCAAAACAACTCTGAGATTTCACCTCATACCTGTAAGAATGGCAAAGATCAAAAACACTGATGACAACTTATCTTGGGGATGATGTGGGGTAAAGGGAAAACTGCTCCATTGTTGGTGGGAGTGCAACTGGTAGAGTCCCTTTGGATATCAGTATGGCCATTTCTTAGAAAATTAGGAAACCTTCCTCAAGACCCAGCAATACCACTTTTAGGTATATACCCAATGAATGCTCAATCGTAAAACAAGGATATGTGCTCAACTACGTTCATAGCAGCATTGTTTGTCATAGCCAAAAGCTGGAAACAACCTAAATGCCCCTCGACCAAAGAATGGATAAGGAAAATGTG
>LOJH01051050.1:0-16134 GCA_001685095.1 Ellobius talpinus
GTGGGAGCCGGGTGGGACAAAAAGCAGGCCTGCTCTCCCCTTTCACTACACGTGTGTGATCTTAATTTTCAAAAATAATAGAAATTTCTTGTTTTTCACCTTTTCAAACATAGTATCACTGCCTTTTTGTTCAGAGGAACATATCTATTCACATGTAACAGGAAAGAATTCAATATCTATATGTAATTTTATTGGGTTTTTGGTTGTCTGAGTTGTACTAGATTATTTAGCTATTGCATTATTATATTTTACTCAGAGCATTAAAGAAAGAAAAAAAAACTAAAAGACTGGAAGAACAGGTTTTAATAGAGCAGTTTAGAAAGGAATACTAAATGAAACATAGTTTTAAAAACAGAAAACTTACTGTAATACCAGGCTCTGACTGCATGATGTTTGATTTTCAAATGCTGAGGATAATGCTAGGCAAGGACTCTGTGGCTAAACTTTATCCCAAACATCACTTGAAAAAAAAAATAAACTTAAAGCATTTTAAGTTATGTGTACAGAAGGAAACGCAGGAAACTTTAGAAATGGATCAAAGATCTATTTAAGCCATCAGCATAAAAGAGGTTAAAATTCTGTCCTCTTCTATCCCAATTTGGGTCAGGCTTTCAGAGACATAGCGCTTTAGTTTCTTAGGTCCGTGTAGTAGCTTACTTTCTAGCTAAGTTTCCTGAGTTCTTCAACACCGAGGTCACAAGCCATTCAATCCTTCATCTGGCAGCATGCTCATTTTTGCCTACACCATTTATCTGTGCAGCCCTGTAGCTATTCCTACATTCTTGTCTCCTAAAGAGTAAATCAGTTCTTAATATTTTCAGGACGAAACCTCAATCCTTTCCCACTTAGTATGCCTCCATATGTGTAGTGTGGATGAGCCACTTTTAAAAACTCACTACAATTTGTGGACAGGACTGGATCCCCATGTTTACTACTCTCAGATTCCCTCCAGAGTTACAGAAATGGGAAAGATGTATGGGTTTATACAGGAAATGGCAAATAGAATGAATTAAGGTGTCTCCCAAGTTTCTTTTTGATTGGAGGTTGGGTCCCCAGGGGAGCACCACTGGGACGTTATGGAATGCTTTAAGAAGTGGGACTTTGCAGAAAATTCTTAGGTATCTGAGCATGTGTTTAACAGAAGGTGGATTTCTTGTGATGTCCCCAGTTCTCAAGAGAGGGGTGCTCTAAAAAGAGTAAGCTGACTCCACAAAACTCACTCTGTCCCTAGGGCAGGATGGAATCACTTGCTTGTTCCCACAGTTGCTGTTTGTTCTATGCCACCTGTAGTTCCAGGCTCCAAAACTGTGGGGCAAACATGCCGCTGCTCCTTCTGTTTCTAAGGTAGCCTTTGTCAGTGTTCTGTTATGATTAGAATGAATGTTACCAATGTAGGAGAAAAGACTGCTGTGGAAAAGAATGATTAAATAATATTCAATGTATGGCCAGTAGATAGAGAAACAACACAGCAGGAGGAGATTCTTAAAAGGCAGGGGAAAGTATGCTAAGGCCAAACCTATGCATTTGTCAAACCATTTGCCAAGGGACCAGTAATTAAGAAAGAGGGAGCTTAAGGTGAAGATTGAAACAAAAAATCACCTTAAAATATGCAAGTGATGTAAGGTAATGACTGGGAAAAAAATCAGTCATGAGTACTTTAGGCTTATAACTGGTGGACACAGAGATAGAATGGGTTAAATGGGCTCAATTAAGATGAAATATATTAAAAGGAAGTGTGTATAATGATGAGAACATGACCTTCTCAACACCCTTATTCTGTGAAAATCAGTAGCAAAAGAGACCCAGAGGACCCTCCTTTGAAAAAATTGAAGAATCAAAGGGAAAATAATGGTAGTTATTGTATTTTGTATACCCTCCCCAAAGGCTAGCTGGCCACTCAGCCCTCACAGCAAAGTGATATATATATATATGAAAAACTCACCATTTGATACAGATTGCCAAAAAAGCTTTATAGTGTCTTGTTATCAAACATGAAAGCATAATATCAGGGGAATTTTCCTATGAGGAAAGAGAACAAAATTAATAAAAGTAATTTTACAAAAATAGAATGAATCACAGTATCAGAAGACTATTGTAACAAAATTTGATTTACATTTCTTAAGTGATATAAAGTGATCCTATTATTCACTGGCAGATTATTCTTTGGGCTGCCAGCTTGCAAAAAACATGACACAGAGACTTATGAAATCTCAGCCTAAAGTACAGGCTTGTCCCACTAGCTCTTATAACAATTCACTCATTTATATTAATCAACGTTTTGCCTCGTGGCTTTTTACCTCTCTTCCATCTTGCACCTCCTGCTTCCTCTTCATGTCTGCTGGTGCCTCCCCTGCAACTCCATTCATTCCCTCCACTCCTGCCTGGAAGAAAGTCCTACCTAACCTCTTCCTGCCTAGCTATTGGCCATGCAGCTCTTTATTAAACCAATCAGATGGTGCCTTGGCAAAGACACATTTTCACAGTGTACAGAAAGATTATTCTACAACAATTATTGCAAAGTGATAATCAATGCTAAAAATTCAATGAAAACTTAAGAAAAGAGTTTTAGAAAATAAGAACTTTGTGCCTGAAATTAAAGAGTCAGCACACTGGTTAGAATACTAAGCAAAAAAAGGAAATATTTTGGAAAAAATAGAAGAAGGGGATAAAAAGAAGTTAGAAATAAAAATTGCTCCGCAGATATGACCATGGGCCAATCTGATGGAAGGAATTTCTCATTTGAAATCCCTTTTTCCCAGGTATCTTTGGTTTGTGTCAGTTGGACAAACCTAACACAGGAGCCTTCTGAGAAGGCGGGAAACCTAATTTTGAAAAAGGAAAGAAGATAAACTCAAACTCAGGAATGCCTTGATGACATTCAGCTCACCAAAACAACACGGAAATTTCAAATTCTCCCTAGAGCAATGTAGAAAAATGGAATTAAGAATGATGTCAGAATTTTCAGCAACTAGTAGAGCTGGCCTTTAAATTCTAATGAGAACAATTTCCCACTTTTTAGACTTTTCACAAATTATGCACAAAGATGTGAGGCTAGCATAGTATCATCTTCAGACATGCAAGAACTGACAGTCTGTACTATTCCCCAGTGTTCGAATATTTTTTTTCTCCAAAATGATAAATAAACCAAGAAACAAGAAGGCAGAGGAGCTGGCAACAGGAGATCCCATACAAGAGAAGTGCAAACAGTCCCGAAGGTGCCGCACAGACAGACAAGCGCCAGCTCAGCGATATGCAGGGAAGTCTCAGGAACAACGGGAAAAGGCATTTGCCTTCAGGGAAGGCACAAAACTGACAGAAATTAAAAATATACCTTACAGTCTGTGAAAGCAGAAAACAATGCCCCCTGAAACATACAAGAAGAAATATCACAGAATAAAAATAATAAGGTTTAAAAAGTTTTTTAAAAATGAAATTCTTAATTGTAGAGAAAAATGAAAGTTAACTAAGAAAATATAATAACATGTGGCCCAATGTAGTGTAAGGGCATTTAAACACTGCCTGGCCCATTATATCTAGCCTCTTTTTGGCTAACACTTATNATTAACCAATGAAAGTAACACATAGACAGATGACCCTCCTCCATCAGCCCAGCAGAAAACTAAATACTGGTTACAAAATAATAATAATCCTCTTAATTTCATGAGATGGGGAGGAATCCTATGGTCTTCAGATATGAAGAAGTTGAATGGTTGAATTGATAAAACCAGACATAACAGATCAGGTATTTTATTTTTCAACATTGGAGCTGTCTGAAAAATAAACCACATCACTGAAGATGACTATCTCTGGTAACAAGATGAGATGCTGGCAAGGGACTGTGGCTTCCCTTAAATTCTGTACATAAATTTCTTTGGTGAATAAGAAAACAAATATGATTATCAGCTATCATTCTTTGCTGCTGGGAGAGTTCAGTCTATTTCACCTTGCCATGTAACACATTCAACAGTCTTTGGTATCCCAAAGGAGTTAGAAGATAAAGAAAGCATTCTTTCTCCCTTGACCATGGAATACTCTCTTGAGTAGAAACTGGAACTTTCTCCATGCATGATATAACCTCAAAGTGTACTCCCAAAAGGACACCTTCTTCTTCCACATTCCCTGAAAGGCAGCAATGATATTCCCAGAGGCAAGACTCAGTATATCTTTAGTTCTTCCTTCTCTAACTTGACGCGACACTTCTCTTCCATTCTGTCCCATTGTGTAGTGACTCTTTTACCTAATTTATCCAGTGCTGACAGGTCACAGTAAGGAAGCTTACTATTGTCCCACACCTCCCTTGCAGCTTCCAGCAGTAATAAGTCAAGTCTACATACACATACATACACACACACACAGACAGACACGCAAATACACACTTATAATTGGAATAATTATATATCATTGGACTATAAGATACATATATATGCATGCATATTTATCATATATTCTATTAGTCAAATACTCCTTTGTACTTGTTATTAACAGTGCCAAATTCAATTTAGCCTCAACTCTGGCAAGCATCTGAGAATTGTGACTTCAGTTTGCTCAGTTCTCCATGGGATTTTTCTATAGTCAACTTGGTGCCATTATAAATGCAACACTGCAATTTCTAAGTTTCAGGGGCTTTTTAGAAAGTCATTTTTTGCATTTTTATTACAATAAGTGAAGTGTATAATGAGAAAAGTGGTAACATAAGTTAAAATGTCTTCACTGGGAATCTCCTGTCTTTGCCTTCCAAGTGTTAGGCCCCAGCATTTTGTGGGTGTTTGGGATCTGAAGATAGATTCTTCACTCTTGCATAGCAAATGCTATTTACTGAGCCATATCTCAAGCCTTTATTATTTACTTTTATTTATAGTTTTCCTTTTAAAAACAGACTACCAGAGTAGAAAGTCTGTGGAAATAGGAAAACTGAAATCTTTTGTCATATTCCCTTCTGATTAACGCTTAGAATGATTCTTGGTGCACTATATTCAGTCAGTCAATATTGTGTAAATGCATTATTGTATTAGTACATGGTTTAACTATTATTAACAATACTTTATGAGATTTTATATTTCTGCATATTTAACATGAATTGTTTTGGTTATTATTTTTTTGTCAACTTAACATAAGCTAGAATTATTTGGGAAGAAGGAACAACAATGGAGGAAAAAGTTGCCCTAGACTGGCCTATAGGTAAGACTGTGTGCATTTTCTTAATTTATGGTTGATGTTGGAGGTCCCATACCACAGCAAGTGGTGCCACCTTGGGCAGGTGGTCTTGAGATGTAGAGGAAAGGAAGTTGAGTAAGCCATGGAGAGCAAGTCAGTAAGCAACATTCCTCTATGCTTCAGTTTCTGACTCCATGTTCCTGCCTTCAGTTTCTGCCCTGAGTTCATTCACTAATGGGGTGAGACCTGAGAATTGTCTTCTAAAATAAACCCTTTCTTCCCCTAAGTTGCTTTAGGTTGTGGTATTCATTATGAAAATGTAAGGGTTTCTAAAATGTCACACTACTGAAAAGTTCTTAAGTCAAATTATGTAGTGTTTAAGGGTTGGAATACATTGCCTGATGTTCTTTTGAGGTATTGTACCAATATTTATTCTCACTGTGTATTAATGTGTCTACTTTGGAAATCATTATCAAAATTTTATAATTTAGGATATCCATTTAAATTTAGTGGATGGAAAATATAATTTTAATTTTTAATGTGAAATCCTTTTATTATGTGGGAGTTTTGTAGATGTATAATGTAAGCTCTCTTCTATTTCTTTCTCTACTTAAATTTTTGCTTCTAAATGAGAATATATCTTGTCTTGCTGAATATTCCACATATTCTTCAAAAGTCGTTTGTTTTACTTGGGTGAAGTGCAGCATCAACAGTGAGGTCAGAGTGGTCTTAGGTCCCCTGAATCCTTACCAGTTCTATTTGTTCTTTCAGCATCAAGAGTCAAGTTAAAATCCCCAACAGTCATTGTGAGTTCAACCATTCCTCTTTCGTTCCACATAGTATTTGTCTTCCATTTTTGATGTACTAATATTAAACTCACAAAATTTTGGATTATTAAGTTTTCTCAGGTGATTGACCTTTTACCTCTTTATTTGCAGCAATATTTCTTCTCAAGTCTGTTTATGAGAGTATAAGATTTCAGACTTTTCATATTGTTGTTGGCAAGAGTTATCTCTTATACTTCTATTTTCATGTATACCTGCAACAGGCTTTATATTTAAAGTAATTAACTTAAAAATAGAATTCATTTATATGCATTTTAATATAATAATAATTTGCCTTTAAGATTGGTTTATTTGGATATTTGCTTGCCAGATCTTTGCTCTTTCCTTTTTCCCACTATACTCTAGACTTTCTGATTATTGTTTCCATCTTTAATCACTTACCATTTATACTTCCTCATATTTTTAATAGTTGCATTAGTATTTATGTGGTCCATCTTAACAGACAACTCATAATATGTTACACTTTATACAGTGAGACCTTTGTGGCAGTGTAGTTTCAATTCCTCTGTCTCACTGTGTATGCTTCATACTTTTGCTGCCTGTTTTAGTTTATCCAGTCCATTACCTTGTGAAATATCTTAAACCAGTGAATATTTATGTTTATGTTCTTACCCTGTTTCTAGTACTTTTCATTTCTTTCTGTAGATCCAACCTTCTGATAGGCAAAGTGCCTCCTGCCTAAATACAACTAATAGGCAATTTGGTATGACACATCACTTTTACTTTATTTGGAATAGTCTGTCTCTGCTGGCCACCTAAGCTTACTTGTCTAAGAAAGTCTTCTTCTTCATTCTATTTTTGATAGTTAATGGTGTAATGGTGCATTACTGTAATGCATAAATATAATGGTGTATAGAATTAGGGACTAATTTTTTGTTTCAGTTTGTATAAGATTTTGTCTTCTTGTTCTTATTCTTCTTGTTCTTCTTTTAATACTACTTTCTTCTTCTCATCTGCTTCCTCATCTTCTTTTTACATTGTTTCTAGTGAGAAATCTATGGTAATTCTTACTTTGTTCTCCTGTATTTCCCCTCTGAGCTACAATCAAAGTTTTGTCTTTCCCTCTGGTTTTCACTAATTAAATATGGCACATTAGTTTTTTCCCCCTTCTTTTCATATTTAGCCTGGTAACTATTCTCTGGGCTTCCTATATCTATTGTTGTTAATTCATCTGTAATTTTGGAAAATTCTCAGCTCCTCTTTCTTTGAAAACACTTTCCTGGGCCGCCTTTCCTTTCTCTTCTCCTCTGACATTTCAATTGTTAGTTTGGTTTTGTCCTACAACTCTTGGATGTCTTGCTCATTTCCTATGTCACCTTTTTATTTTAAGTATCTTTTTTAAAATTTCATTAATTTATTACAAATATCGCATATCCTATTCTCTCCCAAGCCAGGTCTGTTATTTAGCTTATTGAAATCATTCTTGTCTGCATTATATATCAATTTCTAGCATTTCCACTTGAATTTTGTGATACTTTTAATTTTATTACTGAAATTACCCATCTGGCTTTGCAAGTGTTCTCCATTCCCCACTGGAGCCTTTCAATGTATTAATCCTAGTTATCTTTAATTACTAGTTTGATATTTCTAACACTTGTCTCATTTCTGAGACTGAGAATATTTGATGCCTTTTTTCCTGGACAATATACAATTCTTACTTTCATTCTGGATGCCTTTGAACTTTTTTGTTGGCAATTGTGCATCTAATGTCGACAGTAAAGAATGAGATGAGCCAATGCTGTGCTCAACATGGCTGAGTACTTCTGCTTCTACTACACCTTTTGGGGTGGAGAAGTTGAGCAGTTGGGTGAGAAGCTGGTCTCTCTTTGAAGTTTGCTCTACTATGGTAGCTCTCCGTGTGATACTGCTTTCAGTGCTTTAACATTACCTTGTGCATACAGCTGGGGCTAATTTCCTGAACGATGGCTTCACCAACAGCTATATTTTTTGATCTGTATCAAAGAAAGCTCCTCCTCTCATGGTCTGTTCTTTTCCTAAGAGTTCCTTCAGTTGCATGATGATGATGATGAATGTGTGTGTGTGTGTGTGTGTGTGTATGTGTTGGTGCTGTTGCTTCTTTATATTTTTTTCTGATAAAACTTCAGACGCAGGTAGGCACTGTCTTCTGCATCATCGGAGTGAGAGTTTTCATGGTGTTACCAGTCTCTCATTCAGGTGGAGAAGACTTGTGCCAAGCCACTATTCCTTTCCCCCCTTCTTCTGGGGGGGAGACATTTTTCTATTTCCACTGCTTCAATGAAATTAATATTCAACAGTGCCCCAATGGAACACGGGATTTGTTTCCTTCCCTGAGCAGTTTAAGGTCTTTGGTCTTAGAGAAGAAGGAACCAGGCGGAATTTTGCAGCTTTCCCAGCATAGGTGGTCCTTTTCCAAGAGGAGAATCTCAGGGGAAATTGTCTTAATACCCTGTTTACTCTTTTTGTCAACATTGGCTGGGGCTATAGAGGAAAGCCTGTTAGAGGGTTTAAATGTCCCATCTGCAACCCACAGAGCTCTGGATTCTCAGGCTAGACAGTTCCGTAAGTTTTCTTAGCTGAATCTTTTGACACGTGTCCAGCAGCAGCACTGCCATTTCAGCAGCATTTAAATTATCTTTAGATGTTCTTCATTTTTTCCTGGACTGCAAGCCTGTTGTTCTATTGCCACAACTCAGTCATGGGCTTAAGTATTTTCCTACAATTTACTGCTAGCCTTCAGTGTGAGGCTACATGGAACTTATTATTGATCTGCCATACCTTACATATAGATTTGAATCAAGTGCTAATGTCACAAGGACTCAAGCAGGATGGCCAGGGTAACTACCTTTTTTCTTCCTATCATTCTCCTGCAGGGGCATCTCTGAAGCTGGAATTGTGTGGCTCTTCTATTGGAGAGGCTATAACTTGCGGGATATTACACTTGAAATGTTCTGTGAAAAGAGCAATCCTTACCTCTTTCAAACTGAAAATACTGCGTACTTGCATGATTTAAAAAACATAGCAACATAGTCTGCATCTTACAATCCTTATTTTCGGTTGCTTTTGATAGTTCATTTTATTTTTCAAAGAGAAAGGACAGCTGAGCCGGGAGTAGGGCTACACTGTGCTGGAGAACCTCGGCCTCTCATGTCACAGGGCTCATTTTCCTGGGCTCTTGAAGGGTGGTTGATTAATTCAAGATTGTTCACATGTCGTGAGAGTATTGCCTTTTTGGCCTACAGATCTTTGTCATCTGGTTACACAAGAATAGACACCTGATGATAAGAGCAGCTATTATTCATTGTGAGATTCATCCATCTCATTTTCGGTGAATGAAACTCAAATTGATAGAGTACCGAATACAATAGGATTGTTAACTGCATTTTCTGTTCTTCCTGCTGAATACATACTAAAAACACACAATGTACTTCAGGAATAGACTTTAAAGGACCCTGAAGTGAAAATTATTCAGTGGTCTCTGGTTTTGGCAGTAATAACACACAATAGTAAGGCGCTGGCAGATCAAACCAATCTTCAAGGTAACAGGATCCTCTTTAAGGCCCCTGAACTTTGTCTTTTGGATATGGCAGTGGAAGACTGTTGCTGGAGAGGAGGGTCTAATACTGCCATTGGCTCTTAAGTTGTTTTAAGACTTAAATTCATTGTATATTTTACTATTTAATAATGTAGTCCTTAAATCCTGACTTATAGTATTTACCAACAGAATTCTGTTTCTATTGACTGCTACCATGATGTTGCTTAAATAGTAGTGTTCTTTGTTCTCCTGCTCTGTGCTCCCCAACCCCTGCCCAGTCACACCAAGGCCTGTCCTTTGTGGCTTAAAAGTCTTCAAAAAGTCACCCATTTTTATGGATCTTTGCACAGATAGATGGTCCCTGGGCAAGGTCTCTTGTTGGCAGAGCAGTACTCATGTCTGAATCTTTTTAGAGCTGAAACTAGCTGTGTGTTTCATCATGTGTTTTTGTATATTATATATTTCTGTTTACCCTGTCTGAGTGTAGATGATATGCATTTTGAGTTCAGAAACTATATCTGCTTCCCTTACAGCTCTTTACAATATGTAGTACACTGCTCTGCTATCATGCTTCTTTTGAATTATAAAGAGAAAGAAAGTCAGATTACAAAGAATTGACATTTTGAAAAAATCTCACTATCCAGCTATAATTGCAATTTGATTGGCTGGGAAATAATATGCAATGGAATGGTGCTAATTTTTATGAAGAATTAGGTAATAAGACTCACTCAATATGTATTTATTTTAATTTTTCTATATAAGTGCAGAGGTGTGTGCATGTGTATGTGTTAGGCTTAATTATGCTAAATTTTGTAGACAGAGGAAAAATGAACTAAGAATTTCACTTCCAAGCTCACATTGGTTATCTTTGTCAAAAGAGATTTAAAAGCTAGGAGAATCTGTCTAAATAGACAATGCTTTAGAGCCTGCCCCTCCTAAGAAATTTATGACTACATTTAAAAAATATTTTCTACTTCTACTCTCCCTATGTGTCCCTCTTACTCTATCTCAAATTCATGGCCTCTTTTTTATTTGATTATTATTGTTTTATATATATGTGTGTACATGCATCATTTGTTTTTGTGTGTGAATAAATAACTACAACCTACTGAATCCATTTAGTGTCGGCTGTATGTGTATGATTTCAGTGCTGAATATTTGGCATTAGATAACTAATTAGGGAACTTATCCACGGGAAAAATGAATTTTCCAGGAGCCACGCTTTCACAGAAATCTTCCCAGTCCTAAAGCTCTTATGATCCTTCCATTTCCTTCTTTGAGATGCCCCCGAATCTTAGATGCAGGAATTGTGTTATAGAAGTGTCTGCTAGGACTACGCATCTTGCAATCTGTCAAACTCTGTATTTTGACCATTTATGGTTTTCTATAAGCTGCAAAGAGAAACATCTTTGATGAGGGCTGAGAGTTACACTGAGCTGTGAGTATAAGGAACAATGTTTGGAATCTAGTTAGGAATTATGCGGGTTTAGTAAAGTGGTAGCTGTAGGTTCTCCTTCAAAATCCAGTACTTCATTAGCTGTGGGTAGTTGGTTAGTTTTCTATTGCCAAACATGATTTCTTTTGACTAGAATAAGCCTAAAGTTAAATTAGAGAGCTGTTGGTTACTGTCATCTATGGATACCACTATTGTACCTTTTGAGATATTGAGATAGGGTTTCTGTTTGTGACTTTGAAACCTGTCCTGGCACTCACTCTGTAGGCTCTGTAGATCAGGCTGGCCTCCAACTCATAGAGATCCACCAGCCTCTGCCTCCCGAGTGCTGGGATTAAAGGTGTGTGCCACCACTGCCTGGAGTACCGTTAAGGATATGTTGCCATGATGGTCATTATTTTGGCTCATAAGCATCACAGTTGGGTAAGATTGATTTTTTCCCCTCCCTTGGTAGCTTCCATAGCACCTTCTGGTACTATGGAAGCTAGCCTTCAGGAAGGAGCCCTTCAGGTCAAATACAGCTCAAATATTCTGAGTCCTTTGTCCTAAGTATGTCGTGTCTTTCACTTTCCTTCTACCTCTATAATTAAGGACATTTTCAAAGTCCACATTTTTTTAAAGTCTATTGGAAGGAGGTTTCTTATTCCATCAACTTGAGAGGATGTTTTCATCCCTGGCACTGGGTTGAGGGGGGCATTGTCAGCCCAAGTAGCATAATCTTCATTTATGATTTTGTGTGTGTTGTAATTTTTGGTAAATATAAGTAATACAATTCCTTAAGGCTTTTAAAAACAACATCAGATATTCAGTGACTATCTTGATACAGACATGAGACTCCCCCTTTTTTTATTAAACATCCCTCCAAGGTAAGATCTTGTAATCCATGTTTATATATTCATTTTGTAATGAGCACATGTCATGGTACTAATTATGATGTAATCTCTTGGTATTTTTACCAAGACAAAAAAGTTTACCTAGATTTAGACTATCTGCCAGAGATGATACTTAAGGGGATTATCACACTGTATGGAACAGAAGTAGGAGCCAACAACAACTAACATTTATTTCTTAAACAGTTGGTTTAGATATGCCATTTAAAGAAAGAGTCAATTACAGAAGTTTTATCATGAAAGATATATTTTGGAGATGGTTTTAGGGCTGTAAATGGAAGAGATGACAGATATGACATCCTCATCTTTCCTGTATTCATGCTCTAAAACAGAGATTTAGAAGCAACTAGAAAATGTTAAACAGAAAGCTAGTGTCTTGTGCTGGGAACCATAATGCAGGGGTTTGTACATTTCCTTGGTTGATTCATTTTAGAGCCAGCTTAAAACCAATGGCCCAGAAACAGTGTGTTGCTGGGTGCTTGTTAGATATATAGAGACTTAGGATCCACAGTAGTATTGTATCAAAAGTATATTTTAGCAAGATCCTCAGGTAGTTCTTACACACATTAATGTTCAAGAAATTAAAGGCTAACAAATCACCTGGAGAGCATTTAAAGCATCATGCTATTGTGGCCTCACTCTGTGATTCATTTGGGGGTTGGGTAGAGCCCAGATTTTACTGAACTATTAATGCTTCCTGTGATGCTGAAGAGCAGCCATGATCACGAAATATAGGGCAAACAGAGTGGTGGATAATTTATCATAAAAAGAATATGTGTGGGAAGTAGCAGATATTATAAAACAAAGTTGAAGGTTATGGATGGTGGATAATACATCAATATGTTGGGAATCTGAGCTATGTGAGGAAAAGGTTTTCCAGCAAGAAACTTCCAAGGGGCATCAAAATGTCATGGTAGGAGAAGGATCCAGAGATATCAAAGAAGCTTGAAATCACAGGTGTATAATTATTGGTTTGGAGGCCATTAGTACTGTCAAGAAGGAGATAAGAAATGACCAGAAGATTGTTAATGGTAGGGATTCTAAGATTTCTTGTGAAAAGTGTAAAATTCCTCCCAAGATGGTAAGAGAGGAAAGAATGGTCTATTTACATGTACTAAAAGAAAGACCAGACTCAGGAATCCAGAAGAGTAGTGTTGAAGGCATCTTGTCATTCGTTCATTGGAAAACAAAGATAATTATTATGGGACAAGCACTGAGATTCATAAACATGCTCCTCAAAAATATTAGAAAAAAATTCATAAAGGAAAATGGGTTTATTTTTAGTTTTGCAAAAAATAAGGAGTTCAAGTTTCCCTAGTTTTTCTCCTTGCCTCTAGCAGCCTTACACTGTTATAGGAAAAAATGATTGAGTAAAATCTGGAACACACACACACACACACACACACACACACACTTTCAGGGCAGTTCCAATGTTCTTTATTTTCAGTCTTAGGGAGTTTGGGATGATGTGATGGAGTTGGTGTGGAATTTCCTGAAATATGTCGGTGCCTGAAACAAATGTCATAAACAAAATACAATTAGGAGCCAACATCAGAAGATATTCAGTTAGTGTTAGCTGATGCACAAGAAATATCTCCTGATAAACTCTTCATCTTGGTTACTTTCAGAAGGATGGTCTCAATTGACTGCATTCAGTCTAGGAGTACAGGCTGGCTCTGAACTCAGAATCCTCCTGTTCAGCCTCTACAGTGCTGAATGATCAATCACTGTGGATCCATCTTACTCTGACAACATCTTTTCTTGTACCATTTCTCTGAAGGCACCGCTGATTAACTGTCTGGTTTGATTCCAACTGTTCCTTGAAGCAGGAACATCAGTCCCAGTTTTCTGATCTCATACCAAGAAAATCTATGTGTTGGGGGAGGGTGGCAGAATAAGTGACAGATGTCAAGGAATTTGTGCCAATAGAACCCTCCATGAGCAAATTCAAGCCACGGCAAACAGAAGGATCAGCTGCTGGTGGTGCCTACCTGGAGTCCTGCATCTGCACATGTTCTGGGGCTCTGAAGCCCAGTCCTCTCACTTGTTCTGTCAACTTCTGAGCCATCCTCCCAGCCCCTTCTATGCCAGTTCTACCTGAAAATGTGTCTAAGAGCATAATAATACTTTTATGAATGCCTGGTTGGTTCAGACATTGAGAATTAGGTTCTACTTTAATCTGTGTATTAAATACTGACTTTAGAGATTTCACAATTTAAAACATTTTTTAAAAGTTTTTAAAGATAGCATAATGAAAATAAGTGTATCTCACACATGGTTGGTCCATTTAATCAGTGCTATATTGTGCTTGTTACATGATTTCAATCTAATTAGAAATTTCTCTTAACAGGATAAAAAAATGAACTATAGGAAATATAAAACACCACATTTTTATCTTATAAAGTTTGTCTTTTTAAATTTTTAAAGCAGACCATTATTTGAAAAAGTTCAAATCCTCTTAATTCAAAGCATTAAAAACCTTATAAAGAACATTTTGGTTATAGTCACCTAATACAAATATTTTCTTACAAGTTTTTAAAAGCCTTATATAAATTTTTATATCTATTCTCCAGACAACTCTTAAATGTCATTTATAGATGTAAACATTATATATTCCCTAAAAAACAACATATCTGTAAATCATGAAAAGTCAACAAAATTTAAATTCCTTCTAGAGTTTGTTTTGGAAGGAAATCATTATTCAATTCATATAGACAACACAAAATTCTGTAACTTTACATTTTACTACTCAGTTAATACTTTTTTGCATAAAATCTATACTTTCAATGAAGTATTTCTGATACATATTGTTTCCCTAAAATACTTGCTTTGGGTGATCATATACCTTATATACCATATTCAAGCCACCTTAATATTTTATAAGGCATATTTAAAAAGACTCAAACATGCTATTTCAATGAGCTTTCAGAGGCTGAGAGCACCTAAATGTCACGGCATAGATTTAGCAGTATAGATTTAACAGGTTTTTGAACAGTTGAACACATAGTTGATTCTAAACTATAATTAGAACAAATTAAGATTATATCCTTTATTCTTTAGACTGGGTCTCACACAGCACAGTCTGTCCTGGCTTTCTTGGACTTTCTATATAAAAATGATGTTGAGCTTCTGTGCGTCTTCT
Source organism: Ellobius talpinus (assembly GCA_001685095.1). Taxonomy (NCBI): domain Eukaryota; kingdom Metazoa; phylum Chordata; class Mammalia; order Rodentia; family Cricetidae; genus Ellobius; species Ellobius talpinus. The sequence goes on from LOJH01051050.1 coordinate 14,999, forward strand.
TCTTAAGTGCTTGGATCATTATCAAGTACCACAATGCCTTTTTAAATCTTTGGGGTAAATTATCCTGTAATTTTTTTGGTAACTCCTATTAAGTTTATTATTATTATTATTATTAGTGGCAGTAGTGTTATTGGCAAATGGTTCAAAGGAACCTTCAAAATGATAGGCATTTACAAAGTACCATCACAAGTCAGGACAAATTGGAAGTATAAAATAAGTCGGGATGCAGATCATGAGATTTGACCAGAAACCATAAAAGCTGATCTGTCATGGGCTGAAGAAATAGCTCAGCAGGTCAGAGCTCAATGCACAATCATGAGGCCTGGAGTTCAGATCCCAGCACTGGTGTAAGAAGCTAGGCTCCTGTGCTTGTGGATAACTTTAGCTCTGAGAGTGGTGGAGACAAAGAGGATTGGTGGGACTTGCTGGTTTCCAGTCTGAGAAAACAAAAGCATAGGTACAGGGAGAGTCAAGGAGAGACCCTCTGTCAAAAGGCATGGAGTGGAGAACGAGAGGAGGACACCCAATGCCTCCTTCTGCTTTCCACAGGTGCAAACGTACACACCTACACAAATGTGCATGCATATGTGCGTGCACACAAAAACATGGGAGAGATATGTGGAAGCGAGAGCGAGCCAACAAATAACTGTAAAAACAAGATTCCAGCCATCATATGAACTGCGTACATTTTGTTACTTAGCAGAATAGCATTTACTTAGCAGAAGCACATTTCTCTGTTTTCCTTAGTGTGTGTCAATAGTATATAATATGGAAAAAATTAAAACTCAAGAGTAGTTTTTCCTGTCAGCCTTTTCTTCGTGTTAGGTTATAATCTGAAAGTCAGCCAGGGAATTTGGGGAAAGCCAGGGTGGGGACAAAGGAAGATACTGGATTAATGTGTGAAGCAGCAGAAAATCCAAAATCATTTATTCCAGCAGCTGCCCTCCAAACTGGTGAAATCACAGCACTAGGAAGAGATGTCAAAAGTTAACAAGTAGACTAGATTGGTAGCCAGTCTAAGACCTCAGTTCTCAGTGGCCTTGAGATATCCGGAATGTTAGCATGACATCCAGGAGGGTGATGAGCTGACCGAGAAGCCAAGGACAATGGATCTGGGCTTTGATTCTACTGCATGT
>LOJH01051051.1:0-12574 GCA_001685095.1 Ellobius talpinus
GGAGGATGGGAGGAGGTGGAAATTTTTAATAATAATAAAGAAAATGAAAAAAATCAAGTAACTGGAATTAGAAAAAAATACATATATGTTATAATTCTATATTTCTAGCAGGACATTATGCCACATATCCCTAATATGCTTGTCACTTTCAAAGTTAGCTAAGAGAAAATTTTTTTAATCCAAATATATTTACAAACATTTAGGAAATGGTATGATTATGCATTGACTCACAATTTTAATAATCCATAGATTTAGAATAGTTTACCCTACAAATCGAAATCATTTACTATATCATGTTAAAAAATAACACTTCTATCTTTTTAAGTAGTTGTTTTACATTTTCTTGTACTTAATGACAATTGAATCTAAGTTTAAGGATATGGATGAGAATCCCCCTATTTTTTATAATTTTGTCTAATAAGAAATTATTAAATGTCAAATCAATCAAAATATTTATTTCATATATATATATAAACATACTGTATATACTACTGTGGTGAGTAAATGGAAGAAATAGAGTTGAATAAAGGTTACAAAAGAGAGAGAACAAGGAAAAGGGAAAGGCTTCTGTATAGGCAGTAAAGACAAGTTAAATAGTGAAACAATTAAATAAGAGATACATGAGCTATATCAACTTGATTTTTATTCAAGCATCTGGAGAGATTTCTCACATCTTGATTTTTTTTTTACTTTTTTAGTACTGGAGATGAACCCAGTGTTTTCATTCCTACTTGATGAGTTGTGTCTAGAGGGTGATCCTCTCACCTGGTACCACAGTTACCTTTAAAATAACCACTCAGAGGTTTAATATTAATTGCTTACTATTTCACTTATTACATCAGGTTTATTATTAACAAACTCTTAGAACTTACATTAACCCATTTCTATTAGTTTATATTTTATAACAATATCCATGCCTTGTTACCTCACATTGTGCTTCTCTGGCTCCTGCTTGTGTCTCCCCCTCAACTCTGCCTTCCTATTCCCTGCATCTGCTTGGATTTGCCACCTACCTCTATTCCACCTTGCCATAGGCCAAAGCATCTTCTACATTAACCAATACTAATAAAGCATATTCACAACTTACAGATGGGCATCCCACATCACAAGGTAAGCATTTTAATGCTGATTTATGCCAGCAGTACCAAATATATTTAGATGTAGATTAATTAATGATCTTGAAGACATAGGATGTTTCTCTGAAACTTTGAAGGAAGTTGCTTTCCTTGTAAGTTCAACATGGAATATTTGTAAATTCTATTATTTCTATATAAGTTTTATAGAAAATTGAGATATTTGCTCTAAGAGAATGCAAAATCAAATAAAGAGGAATCTTTTCTTGCTTTGAAATCTGATCTATATGTTATTTGGAAAGGTTTTATGTATTATATAATAGAGTTTATCATATTAATTACATGAGCACGCACCCATAAATGCACAACTGTATGGAGTAATAATACTCATTTGAAATATCACATTTTGTTATTTTTTATTCAGCACAGTATCAATCTATGTTGTTAAAATCTTCCACTTTGGGGACCATTGGGAATACTTCGTAGTCCATTATTTTTTGTGCAGAACTCTTGTCTCTTTTTGTCTTTCATAAATACCCTTACTGAGGTTAGATTTTTCTTCTTAATTTTGTTTTCTTATTTACTAATTTTCTTGTATTTGATTCTAAAGGAATTCCAGGTCTACCTGCTTGTTCCCAATCTTAGCATTCTAAATTGATACCTCTATCACAGAGTAAAAAGTTCTTTGACTAGAACAGAGTATTAGAGGCCAATACCAAGTGGTTAGATAAGGTGGTTCCTTCTGTGATGTCTTTGCTTCAGACTGTCTCTGAGGAGGGAGTGTTTGTGCCTATATGTCTTTCAAATATATCATGTTTGAATCATGTATTTTGACTGTCTACCTCTGTAAGCAAATATTTAATATATTTACTATTCTGTTGTCTCATGAATAGACTCCCATGTCTCTAGAAAGTAGATCTGTTATTACTTTAATCTTGGGTGTTCTAGGATGCAAAATTTAAAAAAAAATGAAATTACAAAAGTAAAATATAAATCAGAGTTATTCTGTTGTGTTTGTCTATATAGACTAAATATTTCTTAATTTTTTTTCTACCTTATATTATTCAGTAAGCCTATAGGAGTTACAGTTGGGCAACATTACTTCTTAGTGATGGATATACTCTGAAATATCCTTTCCCCTGCAAAGTGGTACTTTTATGCAAATTTGAAATAGTATTTTCCCATTTCCAACATCAGACCAGGAGGAAATTTTTCCTTGATTTTTTTCTGGTGAGAATCTGCAGATATTTTTAGAGTTGATCTTCCACAGTAGTATTGAAATTCGTAAGTCTAGTTTCAGTCAGCATCCATTTTTACATCAGTTTTTTAGTCAGTCTGGTAATTGGTTAAAATTGCAAGTTGAATATTTTAACAGCTGGTAATTCTGCTGTAGATAACCTGATACTTGCTAATGTAAACAATTTTTTTTGGCTTCATATGTCAGTGTTTTCACCTATTTTAAAGAAGAGCCGTATAATGGGTCAAAGGAATAACTGCACTCAAATTAATTTCAGGCATTTCATATTGTAGGGTTGGATTAATCATTCAAAGCATCCCGTACACTGAGAATGATACTAGACATTACCAGTTTTTATAAATAAAACATACCATGCAATGGTATGGTATGCAGATGGTATTTTCTCTATTCCTTGCATTGATTTCCTGTCATTTACATTTTATAAGTAAATACTAAAAGGTTGTTAGATAAAATTCCTTTTACTTTCATTGTTTTCTTTCATTAGTATTTAACAAAATAAAGAGGGATTCACTTCTAATATGTGAAACTAAGAGCATATAACATGGCTAATTTACAATTTTATTGGATTCAGAATAGAATTATATCATCCCATTTAATATTTTCTTAGTATCTAAAAATATATTCTAGGCAAATATTGCACAAATATGTGCAACGAAGGGGTACTTTCTGCCACAATACATATGGATATAATCATGGATACTTGCTTTATGGACAATGCTATTAAACTTTGTTATTATTACTTAGTGTAGTTGATTCTTATTTTCTTTACAAAAATGTACTAACTCTCCTATCACATGTATGTGACCATTTGCTTTGATGTCTTTTGTATTTTCTTTGGAATGGAAATGTGGTTTTTCTCATTGCAATGTTTGCTGGCTGTTGTATCTATTGTTTAGACTGATTTGTACTGCAAACGGAGGCTGATTGTTCATATCCTGACTGCTCATACCTGAATAGTAAAACAGAAACTATATTAATTACTGTTTGGTCAATGATTCAGGCTTATTTCTAGGTAGCTCTTACATCTTGAATTAACCCATTTCTATTAATCTATGTATCAGCACGAGGATGCTGCTTACTGGTAAGGATCTAGCATCTGTCACTTTTGGCAGTAATGTGGCATCTCCCCAACTCCTCCTACTTTCTCTCTATATCTCAGTTCAGATTTCCCACATGAACTTACTCTGCTGAGCCATTAGCCAAAACAGCTTTATTCATTAGTCATTAGAAGCAGCAGAAGGATTTTCCAAATCATCTCCCCTTTTCTAATTAAAAGAAAAGGTTTTAAATTTAATATTGTAAAATTACATATAAAAACATTTATCAAGAAATGATTATAGCTATATTTAGTCTACTTGTATCTGAAAAGTTTCATACCTAATTTATCTTTTATCATAACTAAGGAAAACTATAACTATCTGACTTCAACTCTTCAAAGACCTCAGAAGGATAAAATATTATCCAAGTAAACAGGAAGTATATTGTAAGCAACATCAAAAACTTGAGAATTGACAGACACATTCATGACTGCACAGTCACCAAAAGTTCTTCTTGAACATTGATGTATCCATCTCAAGCCTAAAGCCCCATAGTATCCAGCATACTTTTCCACGAAGCAGGAAATTTGAAGATCTGTTCTGCCTTGTAATGACAAAGTTCATCAGTTGTTTTCTTCTGTGTCCTGCAGAATGTCAGGCAATTTCATCTGCAAATCAGGAACCCTGAAGGACCATCCCATCATTTGTAAAGTACATTAGTCACTTTTCTTTTGGTGCTGCATGTCCAGTTCATACAGTGTACCATCAAGCCATCCAAGCAAGAACAACTTCTTGACCAAAATATATATTTCTGTATACAGAAAGCCTAAATAACATGAAGACAGTTTGACTATTATAGATGACTATCCATTACTCTGTATTTCTTAATTATACATTACATTTTTAAATGAGCTGAACGAATACATAATACCTTAAAGAAGAGTAGAAATACACACATAACAAAATTGACCTCAAATTTGTATCAATAAACCAACATCCATACCAGTGTAACTTATTCATTTCAATATAGTATCCCTCTTTAAAAGAAAACAAATATCTATAAAGCATCATTTTTGGAATTTGGGCATATTTTTGTCCAAAGTGTTTCCTGTTGATTTTTGGGAGAAGTATTTTTAGGTGTTTACAGAGACCTTTTGAATGGGGTCTTGTTTCATCAAACTGCATTAGCTTGGAAGGAATTCATAGATTCTCATCTTTTGGGGAAGCAAAAGCAGACCCTCTTTTCCAAAGTAACATATCCTTACAACCAAATTTTGAGGTCAAGATTTTAATTGCTTTAACTTCCTAGCCACTTGAATCAAATGTCTCTTTGCAGTCAAAAACTTCAAAGAAATCACAATAATATACATAAGCCAGACTCTGTGTATATTTCTTAATAAAAGCAACACATATACAGAGGAACTTCCCACATCACTGTACTGTACTGTATGATTTAAGAATGATGTGTGTGTATATATATATGGTATGATTTTTTTTCATATTTTTCACAACTTATAAGGCTTATCTTTTCTTCATATCTTTAGAAAAATTATAATAATTTATATTAATTCATAGGTTAGTNTTTTAAGAAACTGGAAAATGTATAGTTAAAAATAATAATGTTATTCCTTTATTAATATACCTCATAAATTTTGTTCGGCTTCTCACATTATTTAAACTTTATTAGTGCCTAAGTTTCTCCATAGAATACATTTATAGGCAATTTTATGTTATATTAATAATTATACAGATTATATCTATGGTTCTTCTGATAACCATAGCTGATATGAGTTTATGGCAAAAAAGCTCTCTCTTATCTAGAACATACAATGTCACAACACTCCTTTTAATTGTCTGTCTCCTATATTTTCCTGACTCTGTTTCATTGATATGCCAGATCTGTGGTGGAGACAAAAGTTATTATTAACCTAGATGACTTTCTATTAAGCTTTTATTCTCAAAATTGACAAATTGTACATCTCTGAATATACTAATGCAATTACAAAAAGAAATTTCTTTGAATAAGTTGAGAGTGGCCTGGGACTTTGAGTAGAAGCAAAAATATTTATGTAGTTAGTTGACAACATGAAAAACAATCAGAATAACTAATACTTATCTAGCCTAGGGGCTAAGAACCCATACCCATGACCTTTCATTAGAGTAATATTACCTGCCATAAAATTCTCTCCTATAGTAGATCAGTCCTAAAATACAATTATCAAAATGTTAGTCATCCCATAAGAGATATGATATTAATACATCAATAGGCACATCTTGCCTGATAGGTCATTAATATAGAGTGAAAGTTCTGGTATTGATTAAGAACTTTGATTTTTTTCACCCCTCTTACTCTGAATAGCATCTTGTGGTACTTACTATAAATGTTAACCAGCAAGGAGGAATTTTCCTTGTCAATTGAATATTGGTTTCTCTGTATCCTGTAAACAAAGTATATGGTTTCTTCAGCAAGAGAGTCTCACCATGTAGTCATTGTGCAAAACCAAAGGATATAACAAACTTTTAAGGAGAGAGAAAAGCTTGGTACTTTTATAGATTCAGACTCATCAATCAGTGGAATATAATTGAGGATACATATATAACTTAATAAAGCTAAAGTTACCTAATAATTGACAAAGATATCTAAGATGTTCACTGGCAAAAAAGACAATATCTTCAACAAAAGGTGATGGGGCAACTGAAATTCAGCATGCAGAACAAATACAATATTATCTTTCCCTTTGCACAAATTCAATGCCAAATGAATGAATAACCTCAACAGAAGACCTTATACCTTTAAATTTCTAAAAGAAGCACAGAGAATGTTTCAATTTACAGACACAGGCCAGGACAATTCTATGATTCTAGTAGCACAGGAAATAATACAAATGTAATAATCAACAAATGTAATACATGAAAAAACAAAAAGTCTGTGGAGTAATGAATACTGTAAAGCAAATAAATAGGAAGCCCACAGAATAGGAGACAGTCTTTGCCAACTATTTTTCTGACAACTCCAAAAAATATTAAGAAAACAACAATCAAAGAAAACAAAAGTTAAAAAATAACAAGTAATAGAACTGAAAACAAAATCTTCTAAAGAAGAAAATCAAATGACTCTAAAACCTTTTAAAATATGCTCAACATCAATAACTATAAATACAATGAAAATTGAAGCTTTTTAATTATTACATCTCAATCCAGTCCAAATGGTCATCATCAGGAACAAAAATGACAACAAATGCTGGTGTGTACGTGGAAAATGGGATCACATATACACTCTTGATGGAAGTATATATTATTATACAGATCATGTAAATAATTCTAATGGTTACTCAAAACAGTCAAAGCAAAGCTGCCAGATGACCCTCTTCTACTACTCATGGGTATGACCCAACAGACTGTATTTCTAATGACAAGAGAAGCTTACAATTCATATTCATTGATGCTATATTTATAGTAGCTCATAAATTAAAACAACCTAATTGTCCATCAAGAGATTAATAAATAAAAAGTCACATGTACACAATGGGATATTATTCTGTTTAAAATAACAAAATTATGATATCTAAAGGTAAATGTATATAAATGAAAAAATTAGATTGAAGAAACAATTTAAGATCACAACACCAAATGCTTATGCTCTCACATATATGAATGAATCTTAGCTTCCAATATTATTCTTTAAATTTTTAATTTGGAACCTAAGTGAAAGCTTACATTTTAATGGGGGTGTGTTAAAGGAGTATATGACTGTAGATTATAAGGACAAAATTAATGGGGGGAAAATACTGGTGGAAGGAAGGCTTAATCAGGGAGTGTTGAAAGAGTATAGATGAAATCAAAAGGAAAAGAAGGGATAAACCAAGAGATAGGGCATATAGAGTGATATGGCAGCCTACTACTATCTCACAATCCAATTTGGAAAAAATAAATATAAATTGAAGAATAGTATGTCTCATGTGAAAAGAAAAAAAGAGAGAGTACTTCTGAATGTTAAAGGATTATTCATGGGGTAGGAAGGTAAGGGAGTGAGGGAATGGGTTAGCCAAAACTAAGGATGTATGAGAAACCCTGTGTAAACCCAGTGCTCAAAAAATTTCAAAATAAGACTTTAAAACTGAGAGGGTTTAAATAGACTATGCCTTTATTGGGGGAAAACACAGATCCCAGAGGATACAGGTTAATAAGAGAAAAATCCCAGCTCAAGGCATGTGATCCATCCTTAGCAGTTATTGGTCAGGGAGGCCCCAAAGATCCTCAAATCCTCAATTTTAGATGTGTCTTCTGTTGGTAAAATTATTTGTTTCCTTCTTGGTATCAGTATCTTCCCTTTATTGCTTTGAAACCAGCACTTTTGAAATTATGTTCCCCTAATTCTCAGCTGTCTTTGTTCTGAAGTATTACCGTTGCTTCATCATTTTTCATATGCCTTCATTGTCCATTTGTAATTAAAGTGTTCTTTCTAAGGAGAAATAGCTAAGAAGTGGATCAACATTTGGGAAATGACCCTCAGTAAATATCTACCACATCAGAAGGATATTGTGTGTTCCTTGGAAGGCTTAAGGCACCTCACCGTCCTTGTCACCTTCTCTTTCAGCAACTTGCTCTTTGAAAACATCAGTGATTCTACACAGAGTGAAGGGTTCAGACCCGGGTTCAAGCATTGCTGTTAATTTTTTCTACCAGCAGAATATTTAGTACCTTTTGACACTGTGCAAGTGAGTCAGCAAAAAAAAAATTATCCCTGTATCCCTGTTAGTTCAGGTTGACTTCTCTACATCAGGCATTAAAAGTGAGTATTGTCTTCAGAAACTGTATCTTGATCTGAGACTTTATTTTTAACTGTTATTATTTTAGAAAATATCTGAGGCATATATTATAAATTATTATGTATTTGTCCAGTGTTATAATACTGTAAAATTTTCTATAAAAATCAAAATTATATATAAAATTGTATATGTGTACAGAAGGAAAATTGGCATGTGATATTAAATGTTACATAAGTTAGAACTCTATCTGAGATTAAGAATAACCATTACTACTTTTAGTCTTTCATGATTCAGTTCTTATTAGAAACCAACATCTACTTAATGTAGAAAATTGTAATACTTTATAAATGTTAGGAGAGAGACTAGAGAGAAGTTTCAGAGCTTAAGAAAGTTTGCTGTTCTTACAAAAGACTCAAGTTTACTTGCTGGCATCTTCAATGTGGCTCTGAACCTCCTGTATTTGTCTGAACCTACTTTCAAGTTTAGACACCTTCCCATGGCCTCTGTGGCCACTGTAAAACTATGATGCCCATAGATACATGGAGACAAAACACTGATCCACATAGAATATAATGACAAATTTGAAAACTATCTTAAAGCTTTTGTAGTATTAGGGTATAGACTATGTTAAATCACTAGAATTATAAATTCCAAGCAAGACTATTATAAGTAGGTCACTAGAGAATAAGGCCTTCAATATTCTATGTATATCTTTATCCTTATGTCCCTGAACAATGAGTTATAAATTAAGAGTCTGTGATAGTTGCTGATCTTAATATAAATTCAGGGATGAAAATCCCAAGAATTTTATGGGTTTTACACAGGAAACAGATTTCATTAATTATCAACACATTTCTTTCCACTTTGCCTTATGTAACTTTATAAGAATTTTCTATGTTAGTTTGATAGATAGTACCCATTTGAGATTACAAAAGGTTAGTTGATTATTGCTGTGATTATATAAGCTTTACTTTGATACATACTAATATTTCTAGACACTCTATATCAATCTTTTAGTTGTCATTCTAGTGTAAGATATGGATAAGATTATCCACACTTAAATTTATGATCATTTTATGTCTAATATTTCCAATAAATGGCTCTAAAGACCAAGGTAAAAACAATTAGAATATAATTTATTTTGAAGTATACATGGCATATCAGTGGATATTGTCTTTGTGTTTGAAAACCATAAAAGAGTACATGTGCACATTACTAAGTATTTCTAACAACATGACCATGTATTAATATAGTTTCTTCTCTGACTATTTCCTTCAACTCTTACAACTATTTAGTTAAAACAGATTCTAGATGTATACATTATTGCACCAATTCCTCAATTAGGATTTTCAATAATTTTGCAATTAATAGTGCATCTTATAATTTTCTCATCTTAATTTATCATCACTCAGGACCAAGTAAAATATCTCCTAGGCAAGTAAATATGGCAGAAGACCTCTAAAATCAAATAAGCATTTAAAAGAAACTGTTGCTGTGACTTTTCATCCAGAATCAAGTAGCAAACTGAGAGGCTGAGAGCATAAGTCCTCTTGTCAATATTAACTTGCGTGAGGTCATGAAACTGATAATGGAGGTTGGAAGAAAATGACAGGAGTATAAAATTTCATTTATTCTGTGTTTGTTGCAATTTTTATTTTGTTTTTAATGTTAATCTCTCTGAGTGTTTATCTTTATGTGTTTATCCAAAGCAATAAACCACCATGCAAAATGCTGTGAACCTTTGCAAGAGCAGCAAGATCTTAATCATTTAGACATCTCAAATTTGAAAATTTACAAAAGACATGACAGTGTTGTTATTTTGCCCATGTGGTTTCTTGAGTTAAAAAAGAAAACAAATAAGCAATCAAGATACAAAACAAAGCAAAAAAAAACCCTTATACCATGTGCCTTCCTCATTCTATTCTTTTCCATGACTCAGCAAATTCCTGGGGTGTTATGAATTATGTAACTTACAAAGCCATTATAAGTCTTGGTTCTTAACATAAACCACAATACATTCTTTTAACAAGTAAACTGTTAGCATTTTCATGAACCTTTCATGACTACAATAATGCACAGTGGAATTTTGAGAGTGATGAAATATAATTCTTCTCTCATTCAATATATCCCAAGCACAGTTTCACCTCCATTCATTCCTTCTAGCCTCCCCTACCTCCCCTCTCTCCAAGATTCACTTTCCCTAAGTTTCCTCCTCAGAAAATGGCAGGACTCCAAGAGACAGTAGCCAAACAGACAAAACAACACACAGTAAGACAAGGCAAAAGTCCTCATAGCAAGACTGGACAAGATTACTCAATAGGAGGAAAAGAGTTTCGAGAGCATGCTAAAGAGTCAATTACACACCTGTTCCTACTGTTAGGAGCCTCACAAAACCATCAAAGTAACACCTATAAAATATACCCAGAGGACCTGGTACAGACCCATGCGGGACCTGTTCTTGTCATTTCGGTCTCTGTGAGACCATGTGAAACCTGCTCAGTTTATTGTGTGATCCATGTTCTCCTGATGTACTCCATACCCTCTGACTCCTACAATCTTTTTAAAAATTTGTTTATTTTATATCCCTACCAAAGCCTCCCCTCTCTCTTCTCCTCCCACTCTCTACCCCACCTCCTCTCTGCCCTTCTCCCTCAAACAATCCATTGTCTATTATCTCAGGAAGTGGCAGGCCTCCCATGGGCATCAGCAAAAATGAATTATCAAGCTGCCTTATGATCAAGCATTTTCTCCTGTATTTAAGATTGTTACCAAGAGCCAGTCAAAGCACCAGTGACACACCCTACTCTTACAAGCTACCCAACTGTCTCATATATTCAGAAGGCATAGGTCAGTCCCATGGAGGCTCTCTTGTTGGTTTAGACTCCATGAGATCCTGTGAGCCAAGTCAGCCATTTTCATAGATTATTCTCTGCTTTCCCTGACCCCACTGACTTTTATAACCGCTCTTCCCTCTTCGCAGTAGTGCTCCCTGATCTCTGCCCAATATTTGGCCTTGGATCACTGAATGTACCTCAGTCAGTCATTGGATGAAGGCTCTATGATGATACCCAGTACAGTCACCAATCTAGTCCCAGGGAATGGCCAGTTCAGGCTATTCATCTACTAATGTCAGGAGTCTTAGCTTGGTCATCAGACTTCTACATGACCCTCTAAAGCTCCCCTTTCAAGTCATCTCTCAGTATTTTACCCTTCCATCAATCCCCCAACTGGATCCCTCAAGTTTACATGTCCACCTACCTCCAGTCCATGCAGGAGATCTATTTCCTTTTTTGAGGGAGATTCAGTCATTCCCACTTGGGCCCTCCTTGTTAGTTAACCTTTCTGGGTCTGTGGATTATAACATGGTTATCCTTTACTTTACAGGTAATATTTACTTATGAGTACATACCATGTTTTTATTTCCAGGTTTGTGTTATCTCACTCAGGATGATTTTTTTCTAGTTCTATCCATTTGCCTTCAAATTATGGATATCATTGTTTTTAATAGCTAAGTACTACTCCATAGTATAAATGTACCAGTTTCTTTATCCATCCATTTTTGACTGCTTCTAGGTTCTCACTATTACAAGTAGAGCTGCTATCAACACAGTTCAGTAAGTATCTTCATGGTATGATTGCACATCTTTTGGGTATATGCCAGAGAGTGATGTAGAGGTACTTTGGTATTGGCATAGTTTGAGCCTCAATTTTCTGAGAAACTGTTATATTGTTTTCCAAATTGAATGTAAAAGCTTGCACTCTTACCAGAAGTGGATGAATGCTCCCTTCGCTCCATATCCACTCAAGTATAAAGAGTAATTAGTGTTTTTTTTTATCTTATCCATTCTGACAAATGTAAGATGAAATCTCAGGGTCCTTTTTATTTACAGCTCCCTGATGGCTAAGGATGTCGAACATTTCTTTAAGCATTTCTCTGCCATTTGAGATTCTTCTGTTGAGAACTTTTTTAGGTCTGCACCTCAGTTTTAATTGAATTATTATTTTTTGATGTCTAGTTTCATGAGTTCTTTACATATTTTAGAAATCAGCCCTCTGTTGATTGTGGAGTTGGTGAAGATATTTTCTTATTCTGTAGAACTGTATAGCAAGAACTTCAAGTCTTTGAAGAAAGAATTGGAGATGATATCAAAAGATGTTAATACCTCTCATGCTCATGGATTGATAGGATTAATCTAGTTAAAGTGGCCATCTTACCAAAATTCACCTATAGATTCTCTTAATCCCCATCAAACTTCTGATATAGTTCTTTGTAGACCTTGAAAGAAAAATAGCCAGCTTCATATGGAAAAACAAAAACAATTCTGTACAATAAAAGAACTGCCAAAGGTATCACCATTCCTAATCTCAAATTTGCTACAGAGCTACTGGAATAAAAACAGCATGGTATTGACAGAAAGAGAAAAACATTGATCAATT
>LOJH01051054.1:0-12251 GCA_001685095.1 Ellobius talpinus
GGAAGAGCAGGCAATGCTCTTAACCTCTGAGCCATCTCTCCAGCCCCTATAGTTATTTTAAAATAAAAAAGATTTTAAAAGCACAAACTTTGGTAATGCCTTTCTGAAGTTGGAAAAGGAAATACAATCCCACGTCTTGGGGAAAGTTTAAAGGCCAAGAGGCAGAATGATGATTCAGTGCGCTCTTTATTTAGATAAAGAATTTCCCCCAGTGCTGGGAAGCAAACCCAGGCTCTTTAAGATACATTTGACTGGGATGTCTTTTCTTTCTTTTTGAAAACTACAAATAGTAAATAATCAGGAAATTCTTCCTATAAACAAATTTCTCTAACTTATTTACTTCTGTTGACATGAGTAAATACAATTTTTATGTATGTAATCAGCTTAACACTCAAAACTTACGAAACTTTGAATTTGAAAACATAGACATACAGAAAAGCTATGAACAGGATCACCTAAATAAAGTGGTCTGTTCTCATTGTCTTCTATTTTCATAACTAAATGAACTGCGTTAAGTAGGTTTTCCCCCTGAGATACTGGTTCAAAAGGATGCATCTTTGTGGGCTTTGAATGTTTGGAAACCACAGAAGTAATCCCGGGTTCTCCAGAGATGATGATCCAAAGTTTCTGGTCACCAAGGGTGTCTGCTACATCCCTGGTTCTTTCCCATTCTCTCCTGGCCAGGGTTGTAGTTAGGCAGGTCCAGCTTCACTCTTCAGGGCTCCCTTCACATCGCTGTGACTACAACTTTGTAAAGTTGTTAGTACAGGTTCTGCATAAGTCAATAGCACTCCTTGGTAAAGGGGTGCCAGGGAAAGAATCTGGCCAAGAGCCAAGGTCAACATGGTTCTGCTTAAAAGGAAGAGTCACGGGTGATGGGGTCTATGCACTTCCTTTGCTGCTTGAGTTGTTCTGAAAGGCTGATCCAGTAAATCCAACCCAAGAAGGAGTTCAGGAGCATGCTCTGCTTTGCTGACTCTGTTATGAGGAACAAGGGATTCACATAATACCAGATTCGGCAACATGGCATTTGAGACTTTCTATAGCGGACCTGGTATGAGAGTGAGAATACAGAGGAAAAGTTGTGGGCAGGAAAGCTCATGGTTCTACTTGTCCACTCAGTAACTGCAAACATCTGCCTGATTTCCTAGATCACAGACTACGCTCCGCCACTTTTCACCATTTATTTTCTTCCTGTAGCGTATACATGGCTGTCCAGCTGAACTGCGTTGCTTAGCCTTCTTTGCAGCTATATATAGCCCAGGAGACCACGTTCTCCCCAATGGGACACAAGCAGATTGGCATGCATACCCCTTAGCTCACTTATGCCTCTCTCTTTCTTCTTACTGTCTGAGAATGACATAACAGAAGCTCTGGGGCCCCATGATATCTTCCTAGCTCAGAGTCATCTCTTTTACTCTGTAATATTATATGAGGAGAAAAGAATTTCTATTTTGATTTAATACTTTCATAGTTTTGTTCAATTTTTATGGCATGTATTCATAACAATCTTCATAGCCTTTTTTTAACTATAGAGTGAGAATATATTAGTTCTGATTTCTTTAAAAGCAAGCGTTGTTGTAGAAGGTGATCCCAGAAAACACCATTAGTTGAAAGATGGGAAGAAAGGCAACTTTCTGGTATCAGGGAAGAGGAGTTCCACTAAAGTGTGTTATAAAGCAAGTTATTATTATGGACAACTAGAATTTAGTTCTTTGGAAGAACCAGAGAGACTGTGAGCTCTTATGAGTTGGAGTATTTATGCTCCAACCACTCTCTGTAGTTAACTGAAGGCTATTCTTTGTAAGCATGACTTCCCCAACAAGATTAGCTTCAGAAGGGAAAAAAAAACCAAAAACAAGGCACTGGTGCTTGGCCATTGAACTGGTTCACACTAATGTATAAAAGGGAAGGGACAACAGACAGGATACTGAGTAGCACCTACCACAGAGGATTTTGGATAGACTGTCTTAGGATCTCCTTCCTGTATTAAAGTTATTTAGGTTCAGCATTAATGTATATTCTTCTAGCTGCTAGGCTAAAATGCCCTCTCCAGCTGGGTTGGTTTGCAAACTTAAGAGTTTCTCCTATAAGTTTGTTCTTTACTCCTATTTTTTTTATGGGAAATCAGTTACTTACTCTTGAACTCCCTTTACTAATGATGAATCACTTGTTTATTGCTTTTTAACCAACTACTCTGTGTCATGGCTTAAAGCAACACTTTCTGTGGGTCAGAAATCTAGGCAGAACTTGCTGGGCATTTTTATTCATGGAGGGTCAGAGTCTGTGTAGAAATCCCAAGATGACCTCTCACCCCCTCAGAGCCTCTAATCCTCCTATGGCCTAACAGAGACATCTCACCTGCATAGCAACTGAACTGTATGAGAAAGGTAGTGGAAAACACAGGTCTTTTAAAGGCCCAGACAGTCCAACATCCAGAAATGTTACTCCAGTCTTATTCTACAGGTCAAAACACTCAAAAAGTTGGTCTAGCTTCCAGAGAAATTGGCTTCTCTCCCTCATGAGAGGAGCTTCATGAGATGGGAGGGAGTTAGGTGCTGTCAAACTTGCTCACACACAACCCTTTCCACGTATCCCAATCCCCAGGACTTTTTTTCTATTCTACATTATATGGGAAGCATAATGGGAATGGCTTCCCATATGATGTAGGGTAGAAATGTGTCTTCTGGTCCATGTCCCCACCCAAACTGTTAAGGTATTTATTAGCTCTACTTGTTGAGTGTTCCTTAATTATTTATTTGTAAACAGAGACTCTGCCTTGGTTTCCCGACCCAAATAATCACACAGAAACTTTATTAATTACAATACTACTTGGCCAATAGCTTAGACATATTTCTAGCTAGCTCTTACATCTTAAGTTAGCCCATTTCATTATTTCATATTTTACCACAAGGCTGTGGTTTACTAGTAAGGTTCTGGCATCTCTCTCCTTTGTTACTACATGGCATCTCCTTGACTCTGCTTACTTTCTCTATATATCTCTTCCAGTCTGGCTATATTCTTCCCTGCCATAGGCCAAAGCAGTTTTATTCATTAACTAATAAGAACAACATATATACAGAAGGACATCCCACATCATCTCCTCTTTATAATAGAAATGGGTTAATTTAAGATGTAAGAGCTAGTTAGGAATATGCCTAAGCTCTTTGCCAAGCAGTGTTGTAATTAATACAGTTTCTGTGTGATTATTTGGATCTGGGTAGCTGGGAACTAAAGAGCAGTCTCCATTTACATTTATTGTCTTGTGAAATTCTTTGTCACAACTTAATTCTTTGTCACTAATCTTCCAGGACAGAAAATGGAGGCTAGCATTCTAAGGACATTTTGAACAGTTAGGACCACATGGTGAATTCTTAGCTCATATTTGTATACATATAAAAAACACAGAATGAGAGCCAGCATAGTGACCAGCATCCATATGCTCTTGTATTAACATCGAGAGCAGTAAAACTCACTCATTTCTAGTATCTTCTTCTAGAGTGTTCAACTATATTCTAAAAAAATATTTTTTAAAATCCTCCTAGCATAAATGAGACCTAGATGATACATATAAATCTACATGCAGAAATGCTTGTGAATGGCATGGGTTACCTGGAAGGCCCAAGCTTCTTCTTCCCAGATACTAGTAGACCCACTGTGATGTTCTAGCCCCTGGTCAAACATTAGCCTTTTAAAAAATTAAATAACTATTAGAGATAAAATTGGGTCAGGAAGGGTGTAAATTTAAATATCTGTGTCTTATTTGTAAATTAACGGATGAGAACAATGTTTTTCTTTCTCTTACAGAAGAAAGTAGAGCAGGATCAATGTTCTGGAAGATCAGAGGTTACTGGAGCTGAGGAATAGAGAACTGAGAATGAGATATTTCCATGGATGAATCATCTCGCTTCACTTCAGTCCAGCTGCTGGTCCAAGAGACATAACGAATTATTTATTACCCTGGGCAGTAGAAAGTAGCGCCTATGCCCATGGAAAGTGGAGAAATACAGAAATATGAACCTAGGGAAGATTTCAGAACAAATGAAAAAGTTTGTGTGGCTTGGCAGTCAGTTGATGGAAATCCCTCAAGTCTCTGGATTCTAGGCTCCTACGCTGTGATTCAACTCTTAATCATTAGGTTTCCAAAGACAGAGTAAGTGGGAAAATGGGCCATCATGTCCCTAGGATATACACAGGGTTTCTTCAGCCCCTTCTTTCCTTTCTTTCTTCTTTCCTTTCTTGCTTTCCTTTCTTCCTGCCTTCCTTTCTTCCTTTCCTCCTCCTCTTTTTGGTACAGTCATCAAAGGAAGATCTGCAGACTACTTGGATGACCAAAAGAGCTGAATATTGACAGGACTTCCTCAGCTGATTCTAACTGACTAGGGTGAGGAATATTTATATAGCTTCTTAACCATGTTCTTCCTGATAATTCCACCCTTCTTCCTAACTAAATGGCTTGAACAATCATTTTATATTGAAAATTTACTATATCAACCAAAGAGACATTGCTTCAGCGAATCCCCTGGCTAAGGGTATCAGCTGAGTCAAAGATGCTCCTTCTGACACACTCACTATCACAGCTAGCACCATGTTGTGCACTGGTAGCTGGATTGCAGAAAATGTGCTGTTTGGGGTTCCTGGAAGTTTGTGGTGGATTCTCTGCTCTAAGGAGGTAGAATAGAATAGGGTCTACCAAGGAACACACCTAGGTTTAAATTGCTCCGTCTCTTGCTATGTGATCTTGAGTACATTGGAAAACCTCTATTAGATGTATGAAAACATTTCCTTATCTGTAAAGTGAGGGTAGATACACTCGATTCACATAATCATTGAGAGTAATACCTAAGTAGATAATACTGTTTCTAGGTACCAAATTGTACTTAATAAATGGCTTGTAAAACAAGGGTCTTTTTGTCATTCTCTGAACATTTCACTACATCACTGTGTAGTCTGTGTGTATACAGGTCCCACCAGTAGATTATAAGTAGGTACCTGAGACTCCTAAAGATGGAAAAGAAAGCCAGAGTAAGGAGCCTTAGTGGCAACCCAGTTAATTGAGGAGAACCTTTTGGTGCCAATTTGAGGGAATTCATAAAGCAGACAAAGCACTTAAACCGTATCAGAGAGGAATTCTGTTTTACGAGAGACATAATATGGGAGCTGGTATAAAATTTGGAGTTGTCCCTTTTGCCTAGAACATTTACTACCCAAATTACAGACGGACTAAGCCCTCTTCCGCCACCTCATTTCCTTCTAAGACTGTAAAAAAGAAACCTTTCCTTTTCTTTGGAGTCACCATTTTCGTCGTTCTCTGAGTCCTACCCGCACTGACATTTGCGTCTCACTGGGAACCTCTGTAAACACTCCCTCTTGTCCCATCATTATCCCTTAGCCAAACTTCTCCTTGTGCAATCATCCCTCCAAAAATAAATGGTGAGTAATCCTTCCTAAGACCTCCTCTTCCAAAGGCTATTTGTTGGCTGATGACACTACAGAATTTGCAGTGTGCTTAAATGCCAGTGGAGCAAACATCTCTCCATTGACTCCAATTTACCTGAAGCACTCTGATGAGGGTGCCTTTGTTTGTCCTTTTCACTGAGTCATTTGTCAGAAAGCCAGGACTCAGAGATTTCAGAAAGGACAAAAGGAACATCATCTCTCTCTCTCTCAAAAAAAACAAAAAAACAAACCCAACTCCTCCTCTCAAAAAATTGGAGAGGGGAAAAAGTGCCTGGAGAAAATTAATTTTAAAAAGATAAATAACACACTTATCTGGAGAACTGCAAGAAGAGAATGCACTCAGAGATGTAACCTTTTGGAGGGCAGCTATATTCTTGAGTGCCATTTTGATCATTATTGCATGTGTCCACTTCCAAGGACGGATGCTTCCAAGAAAAGTAGAGACAAATGTCTTGGAATTTTCTTTTCTGTGTGCTGCTGTGAGAAACTCAGAGCTGGTCTGGATAGCAACCAGGAATGTAAGGGCATCAGCCCCTTATATACTATTGGCTTGAGGTGGTGCCAGCGTGTGGCAGTCGTTAAATCTCTAACTAGCATTCATAAAAATGAAGGAAAGTTGTTGCTTCTCAACATGATTACGAAGTTCTGTCCTTAGTCACCAATGCAGGAAACGGAATCAAGTGTGCCTTCTGAAGGCACTCAGAAGCTATGACTTTATTTCTACTTTTGGGGGTAAAGGGCTTGCACAATCTCTTCACTGAGTTTTTAATCGAGTTGCTATTCCACTCTTCCTTTTATGGAGCCATAGAAGTGTCTGTAATGAAAGATTAAAATGGTCCTGTGCAGTGGTTTGCAGTGGCTCTGCCCAAATAAAATATGACAGCTCTCTCGTAGGGCCTATATGCAAGCAGAGGCAGCTTGGGAGCAGGCTGACTTAGACTCTCTGCCATGCATACTGATTGAAGATTGTATGGGTTTCCTGAATGCTATAAAAAGGGGGCGGGTAGAGGTGGGTGCAGGAGAGGAGAAGAGAAAGAGAAAGAAGGAGAGAGAGAGAGAGAGAGAGAGAGAGAGAGAGAGAGAGAGGAGAATTTTTCCAGCAAATTACTGCTGTCCCATATACACCAAGAAATTGAACAAAGATGTTTATATTTCCTGTAGTAGAGGTAACACACACACACACACACACACACACACACACACACACACACACAGGCTAATGGCTACTTTCCCAGAGTGGTAGAAAGAAGTAGTAAATGGGACTGTGTTGATGCCAGGAGAAGACCCGGGCAAAGATCAAGATACCCAGCAACATATCGGATAACACATAATTGGCGGGTCACAGCCAAATGAGTGTAGTCACACATCTCCGGGCAGGCCTTTGCTGGTGATAAAGACACTTGTAAACAATTCAGTCCCAGAACATGGCAATAATATGTTGATCCAGCGTGTAATGAGGTGTTCCTGGAATCAATAAGCAGTCATGGAGAGCAGGGAGCAAGGGCAGCGGCTGGCTTTTTGATGACCTTTTCTCACCACCAAGGACCCCATCTCCCCTGAAGAGGACTTTTCTCATTTTGCAGCAAGCTCCGAGTGTCAGAACTTCCATTCGCGCCAGCAAATGAACAGCCAGGCCCTGCATGCTAATGAAGTCCAGGCTATTTTGCACCTTTTCATCCGCACATTATGCTCTTGACTCTGGAGAAGGTGGGAATTAGGCCGGACCCCGGTGTCAGACTGCCTGATGGCTCGGCTCCGGAAAACTGGTAATTGAAGCTGATGACTGATGCGAGGGAGGCCTGAATTTGGAAATAAACAGTTTCAAGCACTGCATGTCATTTCTAGAGAGACTGCTGAGAGAATGGAAATGAGCTCCTTTTCTTGAATCTAATGCAGTTTCTCAGCAGGAAAAACAACATCTTTTAGACAACAATGCCAGTCATTAAGATTTAAACATTCTGGCGATAATAGACATACTGGCCTTGGCGTTCACAAACAGCACTTATGTAAATGCCTTTCAACACCCAGATCTACATGTAATCCACGCCCAAGAAGATAACTGTGTGGGAAAGCGGAAGCAAATGCAACTAGGAGTCTATAAATATCTTTCATAAGGAGAGAGAAGGAACAAACAAAAACCTTTGGCCAGCACGTCAACCGTTGCTTGTCAGCATTGAGCTTGTCAGCACTGGCGAAAGCAGCAGCCCTCGTTGAAACAATGGAAGGGCAGAATAGCACCAGAAGCTACACTTTACCTGATTATTTTCTCAACACCACGCTTTATTTCAAACGACATCCCAACCTCTTCATGTGGAAAGTCACCCATGTTCTCTAACTATCCACAGCATCCGTGCTATGGACACTCCAAGCTTAAGGGAGCAAAAGCTTAAGTCTAGACTCCTTTGCTTGCAGTGTTTAAAAGGAAGTTCTTTCAACAGTGATTTCTCTTAATATCACCAGACTGTCACAAAGCCCGGGACAGAACACAGCAAATTGTCGTGTGGTCTATCTTGTTCTGCAGCTGAGATGTACTGGGCATTGCTGTATGCAAAAAAGAAAGGCTTGTAACCTAAACACAGGCTTGTGGGTTTTAAGAGGCCTTAAAAATCATCTTTACTAGACATGCCACCAGGCCAGTTCTTCCTGTGCAGGTAAAACACCTTCAGGGAAATAATTACGAGCCCCGAGAAGAGGAGAGTGAGGACGCTGTGATTCATGGTGGCAGGCTGTCAGGGATTCATGAATAACCATTCCTTTGCTCTTTTCTCGTTTTCCTTCCCTACCAGAAGTGAGGTTTTGATATTTCAGCCTTTTTCCAATTTAATAGTGACATACAGGATTCTCACATGCAGGCTCTGGTTTGCTATAGACATCAAGGATATGAGTACAACTTGAGCCTGCTTGGATGTCATTGTCACTTCAGTTTAAAGGTAGCAAACCTATCTCAAAAAGGATCAACACTGAATTATTTCAACATTTCAAAAATATAGATAAGTAATGCATTTCTAATAGCATACTTGTGGGGTACCAGATAGATCAATGAATATTCAGCAATTCTTTGCATAAAATATATAAACCTGAAGAAGAAATAGGTTAAGTATTAAGCAGGCATGCACGTACATGTGTATACAAGCACACAGATGCACACACATGCACACACCCCACACTCACAGTCACCTGTCCTTTCTTATGACAAGGGTGCTCCATTCTGACTTTATTCCTGTGCCTCAGAGTATCTCCCAAGTCATAATAGTGGAAAAGAGGGAGAAAATTGGGGCCACCAAAATCTGATAATAATAACTACAGGCTCTCTGAGCATGATGGGAATACATACACTAGGAATTCAATATTCACATGA
This sequence comes from Ellobius talpinus, assembly GCA_001685095.1. Classification (NCBI taxonomy): domain Eukaryota; kingdom Metazoa; phylum Chordata; class Mammalia; order Rodentia; family Cricetidae; genus Ellobius; species Ellobius talpinus. The sequence continues at coordinate 8,819 of LOJH01051054.1, forward strand.
TTCCTTCCGTGTTCAGAGCAGCACTGATTCTTTTTTGAAAAGCTTGTGGGTACTTCATCATTGGCTTCTCATTATAAGCTTATGGCACAAAGACTGATTTATTAGCATTATGGAAAGGGGAGACAGAAGGAAATCATGTGATTTCTTTCTTTAAAGATCAACAGCAAATACAATGGCCAAACCAGGATCAGAACTCTCTGTTTCAAAGCACCTGTCATACGGTTCTTTTCTATAAACTCACACTTCCCCGAGTAGATATCAGTTAACATAGTTGTGCAGTGTTAGATCATTTCTGTGGTCATTGTTTACAAGCCTTTCATCTTCTGTTGCTGTTAAGGGACTGAAATTAATTTTACTTGGAGTCAAGACTTGAGACTCCCAACTATCCTAAAAACGAACAGCCAGTTTGAGGCCAAACTGTTCTACATGGTGAGTTCCAGGCCAAGACCCTGTCTCAAAAAAACAAAACAAAAACAAAGAAAAGAGCCAGGGAAAGAGTCTTTACTGGCCATTGATGGAGACTTCTACAACCTCCCATCCCTTTTGAGTGAAGACTTGTGTGCCTTTTCTGAGAAGTCTCTTTCAATTCACCCCAGATAGAAAAGCAATGGCATGGCAAAAAAAGCCATTCCATCTTAGACCAGCTTGATGAACCAATGCATTCTGGTGTGCGTGTGTGTGGGGGTCATTTTGGGAGAAAGAGTGACTCAAGTTACCTTACCAAAAAAACCTACACCCTAGCATGGGTGATGACTCATGAAAACCGCATCTCTGGAGTCTTGCATCTCCAGGCATCCTTCACCTTCTGTCTACTTTAACATCAAATGCAGCTGGGGCAGGATTACCTACAGCTGGCCGGAGGGAGGGGCGGGGGGAGGCAAGAGGCAGTGGTTGGAGACTCAAGTGAGGGTATGCTCACTCTACCAAGGGTTGTTAACAGTCCTCATGTGTGAGGGGCTTCTGTGGGTAAAACTATGGCTGCTCTGATTTCCGTCATGCCTGGAAGACAGAGTGTCACACCAAGATCCCTACCTAGCAAAGGGGTTACTCCACACATCTAAAGGGTTAAGTGCATGGTCTTGTTTTTGCTCAAAGTCCTGGCTCTATCACCATATCAACAATAACAGAAGAGGCAAGTACCCTTATTCTGCTCATGTAATGAGAATGCACAAAGTCAGTCACCTAGGGTTGAAAAGAATACTTGCTATGATGTCTGTGTCCCAGGTACTGTTTGTATTTTTAGTCTACCTGGCTTCCATCATTTTAGTCCAAACTCAGTTCTGCCTCAAGGTTGCCTTGGGGGTTGTACAATGGCTCCTGAAGCCTTGGTCTTCTCATCTGAAGGAAGAAAAAAGGAAGGATATAAAGGCAAAAGATCTGAGGGAACCATCACTCCTTGCAGTAGCTTTGAACATCTCTAGACTTCACCTTGTACCTACAACTTATTTCCAGCTAGAGAAAAGGTGGGAAGTGTGGATTTGAGGCCGGATATGTTGTTGTTAACAGAGTGAGGATTATTTTGCTAGGAAGAGAACAGATACTGTGAAATTACTTTTTAAGAAGACCTGGCTTCCACCAACATTCAATGTGCAAATTTAAGCAATTATTTAACTTTTAGTTCTCAGTTTATAATGATAGTGGCTCTCTCCTCCCTACTACACTGGGAATGGGTTAAGTTATAGTTTGGATCTGAAATTCCTCAATGTTTATGTGTTAAAGCTAGATGTGGAGAGATGGCTCAGTAGTTAAGAGTGCTTACTGTGGCTTAAGGTTCAGTTCCTAGCATTCTTATTAGGTGCTTCACAACTGCCTGTAAAACCGATTCCAAGAGATCTCATGCCCTCTTCTGGCCTCCTCGGGCACCTGCATGCACCTGTTGCTCATAAACTCTTTCAAGCATACATGTAAATAAAAAAATATTTAAAGTTTGCTTCCAAGTCCATGACACCTTTGGACATTATGGAACCTTTAATAGGTGGGACCCATGGAAAGTCTTAGGTCAGTAAGGGTGTTCCACGGAAGGAGACTGGAATGCCTATCTCTGCCTCAGTCTTCTGTCTACCATGAGGTAAGCAGCTGGTTCTACCATTTGATCCTCACTATGATATGCTGCCTTGCCCCAGAACCAAGCTATAGGTCCTGATCATGGACTAAAACGGCCAAAACCATGAGTTCTAAGCAACCTTTTCTCTTTCTAAGCCGATTATCTCAAGTATTTATTATATTAATGGCAAATCGACTGACACAGGTTGTGAAGATAAAGTTGCTCACAAAATGTGTTCATTGCAGGTCCTGGCATGCAAATGTTAATATATGGCAACCGAGGAAATGAGGTATGAATATAATCTCTGCTTATTAGAGACTGGGAAGATGCAAATAAAACATCAGCAGGAGGATAGATACTATGTCTCTCTTCTAACACAGCAATTAAGTGAACAACAACATATGGCTGGTAAGGCTGTAGGGAACTGGGCATTCTCAAAAACCACCAGTGGGATAGAAGACAAGGATCTTAGAGGAAAATTAGCAACAATCCTTCTCAGAACTCACCTTAGGTAAAATACCTCTTAAAAGACCTGTCTGGTAGGGGTTGGCATTGTATAACAGGGGTGGTAGTGAAGGAACTGGACACAACCAAAAGGAACACCCTGCCAAACTGGTTCACCTCTGCCATGGCTCTCTACATAGCTGATTAGAAAAAGGAAGATGCATTGGCATGGAAGACAAGAAAAGGAGGGGCAGATATGGCAAGAATCTGCTCAAGAAAACAAGCTACAGATTGGCATGTAGGGTAATGCGTGTTTGTATATGTCTCTACTGTGCACACACACACACAAATAGAGGTTTGTCTAGACAGACAGACAGATGTATACTTGTACTTTTCTAGCTAATGTTCTGGAAATGTATGCACCGACCAAATCACAGTCTACTCTGAGCCTGGGAGAAGGGGAATGTCCAAGGACCTTTGTTTTTAGGCTTGTCTGTAATGAAGTACTCTCTTCTTGTAATATTGTTGTGAGATAGTTAGTTGTTCCATCTGCCTATCTTGTGAACAGAGACATTGACATTGTTAAACTTTTGATTCTTTTAAAAACTAAATAAAATATTTAAAAATTAACTGATAAAACAAACACACATATTAATGAGTCACCAGGTGATATTTTGATACAGGCACATATTGTAGAATGTTTAAATTAGGTTAAGTATGTCTCCCTCCAATGTTTATCCTTTCTGTATGTCAAAAACACTTGAAATCCTTTAGTATATTATTCTATAGTTAGTCTTCTATGTAGTAGCCAATAGAGCTCTTTTTTTAAACTTTCTTTTAGATTTATTTATTACGTATACAGTGTTCCGCCTACATGTATGCTTGCACACTAGAAGAAGGCACCAGATCTTATTACAGATGGTTGTGAGCCACCATGTGGTTGCT